>PVIC010009372.1:0-45622 GCA_004025085.1 Thryonomys swinderianus
CTCAGGACCTTGTGCTTGTGAGGCAAGCACTGGAACCATTGAGCTAAATCTCCAGCCCAACACAGACATTTCTTAACCTCATCATCTCACTGTTCTCATCTATCAAGTGGGACCCAATTTATCCTTAAGAGAATAAAATGAATATGAATAATTTGAATAATTCGTAGGTTGGTAAAAGCCTCATTTCAATTACTTTAAGATTTTTCAACCCTAGGCCGAGCTCCCCTGAAAACTCAGAACCTGTGAAACACCCCATGGAGAGGGTAGAGAACATGGGTAGGATATTATAAAGCACAATCTCCCTCGTTTTTACACTCTCTAATTGAAGGCTTCTCTTTGGAAGTCCTAGCTAGAAGCCTCCACACCTAGAGCAAATCCATCTGGAGACCCATGTGGGGACTTGCACAGTGATCTCCTTCCTAGGATGCTCAAGCACATGCCTGTGTCCCTAACTGAGCTGTTTTTTTCTGTTTTCTTATGGCATAGAGGACTTAGCTCTTAGCAAAAGAACTCCAAAATCTCTAATGGCCAACCAGTGGGACATAATTCTTGCACTAGTTGCTTTTGCTTTCCATTAAAACTTTGGACTTGTCTGTCCTTTCTGTATCACATTCTGGATAATTTAATTTTAAACCACAAGTGGGATTCTCTTGAGGCCTATGAGGTAAACACCATTGCAAAGTGAGTGACCACTTCTCATTTGCACAAGTTAGACCTCTGGGTTTCTATGATGTTGAAGTCGTTTGTGAAGTTCTCAGTTTTTAGCAGGAAGTGCTGCATGAAGTGGGTGACAGGACAGGAGCTTAGTAGGCAGGTTGTCATCACTATCCTGAAAGAGATAGGCCGCAGAGGGCCCATGGGTTGGGCCTAGACATGGTGGGCCCTGCAGCGGTAGGAGGAGGGATTCTCTGGTCCTTTTGACAACTCCTAGGGAAAGCCCCAGATAGTTTGGGGTCTGCAAGCTTTAGAGTACCCAACTAGATACCGTGCTGGCTGTGCTGGGATGGCCCAGCCTTGGGAGCTTAAGTTGGGGAATGAGGAGAGGGAGAGAGAACTATAGAAGGACCCAGAGCAAAGGAAACCAGAGTGAGAGAGGATGAGAGCCCAGGAGCCAGAGCAGTGCATGAAGAGATGCGAGGGGAGTGGTGGGCAGGAAAGAGTCCACAAGGAGAATTAGGGAGAGAGGCAAGAAAAAGAGGAATAGGAGGACCTGTGGAGAGACAGTGAGGGTGAAGAGAAAAAGCAAGTAAGAAGACAGTAAAACACAAGGGTAGAGATTGCATCTGGGGAGAAAAGAGTGAGAAAAATGGTGAGAGAGAGTGAGAGGACAGAGAGGAAAGGGGGGAGGAGGAAGGGAGGGAGGGAGGGAGGGGAGAACACCATGGAGACAGAGAGAAACCGGAATCCTTTTGGAGTTTGGGAGATGCCTGGGGCGGGGGCCAGATGTCTCTCTTGCAGCCACCTCTTCACTGCTGGTGGAGAGTCAGGGAAAGACTGCTCCGCATCACAGTGAGGATGCTGCGGAGGCTGCGGGGTCAGGTGAGGTATCTGCCGCAGCACCTGGTGGCCAGGGCCTGAAGCTCCAGCTGCGCCCTCCTCCCCTTCTGCTCCCCAGCACTAGATTGAGGAGGAAATGCTGCAGCTTAATCAGAATTATTTACAAGATAATGGTCCATTGTTTGCACTAAGACAGATGTTGTCTGTGAGAACTTCGTGTTTTATGCTCTTTTCCCCCCTGCTCTGCCTTCACTGGGTGCAGATGGGATCGAAGTAATGTGAGTTATTATTCCCAGGATTGGAAATTTGGAGGCTCCTTCCTTCCAGCCTAGGCTGGGCTGGGCCACAGAGCGGGGCCGGCACTGGGCATGCAAGGGTGGAGATGGCCACCAGTGGCTGCAATGCTATGTGGGGCCTGTGGCCCCTGAAGTCCCTCCACAGGGGCTGTGATTAAGAAGGCCTGGCTTCCCTGAGGGGCGGCTCAGGACAGGAAGGGCTCTCTCTGATTAACATGCACTTGCTCCGTGTTGACTTGAGAGGTCACTGCTGACGGCTCAAGTGAGGAAGGCCATCTGGTCCTCCTCTTGCCACGAGGAAAGGGCAGCCCCTCTGGGCTGGGAGCAGTGAGGCCTCCTCTCCTTTGTTTCTGTGGTACTGGAGAGAGAACCCAGGGCCTTGGTCTATATCCACAAGCCTTTTTTTGTTTGGAAAGAGTTTGGCTAAGTTGCTGCAAGTATAACCTTTGTGTAGAGCCAGGGAGAAGAGTTCACTGAGCCTCATGGGTCAGATTCCCGGGCAGAAGCTCAGGCTCAGAAGACAGTAGCAATCAGAATCATCAAGTACCTTGTCCCAGTGGGCTGATAAACTGCACTTCCACTATATCAGGATGTGGTCACCGATAAACAAGCACAGAAATCAAAGGCACGCAATATGAGAGAGTCGCATTTCAACGCAAAAGCCAAGCGGTGGCACAGACAAGCATCACTTACACGGCAATGAAGTGGACTCAGGCCTGGCATTGGGGCAACTAGAGGAAAACTCAGCCATTGCTCCTAATGCCTGCTGTGTCCATGTCCTGGGCGCCTGGAGAAGTTGCCCCGAAATCACTTCCAATCCAGAGGTTTTGTTCCATTCGGAAGCCAGCCAAGTTAGGGCACTGTGGCTCTGGTAAACACCAGCATTTCCAGATAACTTTCCTCTGTCCACTGAGTAGCTCCAGTAGGCTTTGCAACAGGACCCGATCTGTCTTTCTAACAACCCCAGCTCTATTTTGTCATAACAAGTACTTGTTATGAACCAGGATCGAGTCCTTTCGTCAGCCCCTTATAGATGATAATGAAAATGATAACGTTTCTTTTCATCATTAGCAAAAAAAAAAGTGCCAGAAGTAGGTGTAAAAGTATTTCTCATGTTTCAGACCCGGGGATATGGATGTCCAAGATTGCTCAGCAAGTAGGCGAAGAAACTGAGATTCAAAGGTGGGGAATGGAGGACTCTAATGACTACGTGGCCACCTCACCTTGCTATTACTTCTCTGTGCCTCCAACTCTCCTTTGAGATAAACCGAGCAACCGACCAATAAGTAAAAAGAGCTCCTTCCTGCCAACTAGGAATTCTGGGTCTCGAGAGAGGATGGGAGAATCCCAAGGGGCACTCCCAACCCCAAAAGGAGCCTAGGAATCTCTATCTGGTAACAGGCAGCACTGAGTCCTGGGGGAGACCAGGTGTGTTGGTTGTGGACCAGCCACGTGGCTCTCAGTGTCCTTTTCTCTCTATAAATGCCAAAGACACGTCAACAACCTCAAGATCCCTTCCATTTCACAGTCTACAAATCAATTATTCTTCGGACTATATTTATTCATTTCCCAGCTTCAGTAAAAAAAGAAAAGAAAAGCTGTCATCTCTGCTTCCCTTGGAGCGAGAGTCTCAGGCTAACCTGACCTCTCACCTTGCGATTGTTCCCTGGGGTCCGGTGGGGGGTGATGGAGAGTGGGTGGCCCCGGGGCACTGTTTGCTGCAACCCAAACCCCAACCGTGACGGCAGTGGAGGTCAAACTGGGATAATATTTATCAACCTTATTCTCATGGTGTCAGACTCTGCCCCAAACCCAGCATCACTGGTGATCCCAGATTAGGTCTTTTAAGGTCCCACAGAGCTGCCTCACATGCGACCAATTACCTCTGTCAGGCAGGAGGAAGGAGGTCGCCTCGGTGGGTGGGATCTGAACTTGAGAGGTCCGTGCCTGGGATCTTAGGCCTTTGAGCCCGTCACTCCCCTATAGCCAGACCTTTTCTGTTAAAACTGTTTAAATTACAAACCAGTAATAAAAGGATCATATGTGTTTCCCACCGAACAGGTTCTTTAGGGCTATTATGATAATTAAAAACATATGGTGCCTGAGCTAGTCAGAGGGAAACCGCAGATGTACAAATTAGGTATTATAGAAGGGTTTTCTGCTTTTGCCCTTTTAAAAACGTCAAGCCAGAGAACTTTAAAGAGATAAAATGGCAATTGTGCAGATAGTAGGTAGCATTTTGGTTTTAGAATAATTAAATATATAAACCCCTTTTTTAAAAAGACTAATAGGAATAAACAGCTCCTGATATTGTAGGAGGAGAGAAAGGAAGGCGGGTAGGAATTTATGGGGGGGGAGACAACATTTTCTACCTCGTGAGATCTTGGATTCCATGAAATCTTTTGCATTTTTATGATGTTGTTCTACACAGACAAAGAGGATTATATTTATTAAATATTGAATTATATTAAAACAGAATTGATGGGAGCAAAGAGGAGGATTTCTTCACATTAAACTTTTTACTTGTTAAAAGGCAAAGATGCAAGTATTGATTAGTCTAGAAACAGTCATTTGTTTTAATTTAAAATATGCAATTGATTTTGAGAAGGTGATAAATACTGCTAATAAAAAAAAAAAACCAGGAGGATTTCCATGATTCCTGTCAATGACTTTCCAATGCAGACATCCAGGGCAGGTCGAGTTCTGCTGAGTTAAGTTGAAAAGAATGTTGAACTGGTTGGCCAGCATTCAACAGTTGCCCTCGGGCAGCAGAGATGACTGGTCCTCCTCAGTCCTGACCCACTGAGGCTCTCGTTAAGTAGTAAGGACTTGGGGTTTTGTCACTGCCTGTCTGCTGCGGAAAATCTACTCTAAGAGGAAGGCCTGAGAGACAAGTCACAGGAAGATGGTCTCCACCTCTGTGCGCCTCGAGGTCACCTCCCCGTCTTCAGGTGCTCTCTGAGACAACCCACACAGAACCTGATGGCCTCATGCCGGTCTCTGTCTTCCCTGGGTGAGACTTGAGGGAGCTACCTACGGAAGCAAAATGGGGAGCCACATAAGCAAGTAGTAGGAATCAAGAGCGGAGAGGTGGTATCAGTCCCCCAGAAGCCAAGCTGTGGAGCGAGTATCAGTGAACCATGTTGCTCGAACATACTTTTGTGTTGAGGTCTTTGTTATATTAAGTTTCTCAAGGTGCTGATGGGAATATTAGACTTTATAACCAGAGAATGCCCTTTCTCAGCCGCCCTAGTCAAAAGGACATCTCAGATTGTCAGAGAGAATGCTCTTTGAAATGGGCGCCTTGGCACCATCCTTACTGAGGTGCCTAGTCCTCTTCTCCTCGCGTTCCCTTTTGTCCATACTTCCCTGATGGTTCTAAATATCCATCATTTCCAGTGCTGTTTTGCTCAGGGCCACTTTGCCAAGACCTACCTTACTGCTGTGCCAGTGGGTTAGGTAGAGTAGCCAGGCCCCTCAGAGAGCTTGAGACCAGACCAGAGTGAGCGGACGGTTCCATAATCTTCCACTTGCAACACAGTAAACATCCCAGGGGATCATGTGTAGAAGTGTTCACAACGGTGGTGGTGAGAAGTGGTTCTCCGTGGTGTGGTGGGGGGGGGGTTGGGGTGGTGGTGGTGTATGTATGTGTGTGATTTCCTTTCCCAGAGGATATATGGTAACATCTGAGACCACTGATAGTAGTATTACTGGAATCCAAAGGGTAGGTACCACCATAAACAACCTGGAATGCCCAGAGCAGCGGCTACAAAATCCTTTCGCTCCCAATGTCCGTAGAACCATGGTAGAGAAATCCTTTTGCACAGGTAGGAGAAACTGATACTTCCAGTGAAATTCCAGGGTGGATAACTGGTGTCCAATGAGGTGGCAAGTCCCGCCATCCTGCCGTGTTTCCTCCACTCTTCTTGCTTCCTGGGCACCCTCTTCCCAAGTCACCTTTGCAGGCAGTCCAGGGATCCGGACACAGAAACTTTCCAGAGTCACCCAGCACCTTCCCCACGGCTGAGACTAGCACAAGGGGTGTGGAGAGGGTGGCAGCCACACAGGCAGCCTGCAGCCAGCCTTTCTTCTTCCCTGAGTGATAGCAAGCCTACGACGTTATTGTGCACATAGGTATTACCACTTTAACTTTTACTGAGGTAAAATAACACCTTGTCACTCAGCGCAAGTACCAATCACAAAATGAATTAATTGTAATAACTGTTGTCAGCAGAACAAAGGACTTGTTGCTTTCCTAAGCAGATTTCAGCGCCACTGAGAACTACATACAAACGTTCCCATTGGGCAGGCTAGAAGAAACCAGTCAGAACATAATTGTATCTGTCTGTCTCTTTACTTTGTTTTTAAGGGCTAAGGAATCGAGTTAAAAACCTATATTTTAAACATATCAATAAATATACCCTTTTTTGTGTTTGTGACGTCTCCTCAGAAACAGGGAGTCTTTAATAAGAAGCCATGAAAATAGCATTTGCTGCTGATGGTACCAAGTAAGGGCCAGCTGTGGGCACTGCCTGTGGACTCCAAGTCATGAAGGGAATTATGCCCAATTATTCTCCCATAAAACACCCTCTCATTTCCAGGATTTGTCAAAACACATCCTGGGGACAAGCGGTCAGCTGTCCCCTGCTCCTCAAAGGAACACAAACAGGACTCCCACTGGGCCCACCTAACTACCTCCACATTGTTCAGGCAGCCTTGTTTGCCATTAGACTCCTTTTCCCGTTGCATTTCCTCCCTTTTTTCTTAGTGCTAGCTAGCATTTTCACATTTTAGCATGCTTCCCTCTTTTAGGAGCCTTACAGGTTCTCTTTCAACCAAAGAGTTGTTCCTGAGAGAGGCAGTGGCCAAGGAAGGGTGGGGGCTGGGTCACTTAGGTTCTGTGTCCCCGCTCTGGTTGTTTTGTGGGGACTCTCTGAGGTTGGGAGTGATCAACAAGTTGATGGCGAACTGCTCTGGGCTTTGTCCTGGGCTTTTCATGAGGTGAAAAGTCGGGAATGGCCAAGGGTCATGATGGCCACAGCACACTTTGGGGTGATCATGAGTGAGTGTGCCAGTTTCAACAAGAGACATAAGACAGCTTGGGGTAGTGGTCTTCCCATAAGATCAGGACCATAAACAACAAAGAAGAAATAACTGGAATGTCCCTCTCCTATGCCTGCTGCCATATTGGATCTGGCTTTATACTTTTCTCACTTCCTCTCATGCTTATCCTCTTCATTTGCTTCTCATTTGGTCACCTTGATTCTAACATCTGGCAATATCCCAGAGGCTCTCTGGCCTGCCCCACCAGGGGTGCAAATCTCTGCCACAGATTCTCTGACACTCCAGTAGGCAGGCATCCTGTTCTTTGTTTTCAAAGTCATCAAAGCCATCATGAAATGAAAGATTCTGAGACAATCAGAGTCAGAAATAATCTTGGAGGTCATCTTCAATGTGCAGATGAGGGAGGGAACTTCCTCTTGACCATTGAACTAGACACAAGGGTAGGTACTGTTTTTGTATGTCCAAGGCTGATTTGTCTAAATGGCTGTCATTCTGTCTCCTGGAACAGCTGGAGATGGCTTCTCCCTCTTGAGACTTGCACCCAAACAAGGCAGGTGTTCCCTGTGGCTTGTTCCTGCAGCTTTGAGGCAAGCCATTACTGCAAGGGGACCTAGCTTCAGAAATAAAAGTAAGAGGTCAACCTCTTGAGTTAGGGCAGTACTGGCTCAAATAAGCAATGCATCTGCACTTGGAGAGCCATTTCTGGTTAGAACTAGATACCCCTTAAAGTAACAAGACAAGATTAAAAACCATTGAGAAGAGTTCTTCTCTGGAAAAAGGTGATCTCCTTTCTCCTCCCAGAGGCAAGTCTTCTAGAGGAGAGCCTAACTGGGAAGTAAGCTGGATCCTTTCATACCCTTGAAGAGGGGACTCTGGGTCACACTGAGGTTCCAGGCCAGTCTCCCAAGACCAGTCACAAAAGAGGAAGAGTTGCCTCATCAGTTTTGTAATGGAGAGGGAACAAACATTGCTCTCTCCAAACCTTTCAGGGAGGAGAGGATTCTATCTTAAGGAACAAGTGCAGTTTTCTGTTGACTCATTTGACATCAGTCAAATTGTTCCCGGGAGTTAAAACATGATCAACTAACAAGACAACTAACTCCATCATCCTCGAGGGGCTTACACTCCATGGGGGTGTAGTGCCGCTAATAAAAAAGCGCCTGATAAAAGCTCAGCTTTTCGTAAGTAACATGGAGAATGAAGAGGTCAGGGGAAAGGTTAGAGAATAACATGAGGTCCGAAGGATGTACCCGGACCCCTCTGGGTAACAAGGAGTCAGATACACAGAGATCTGGAGTATATGTTCAGGTGAAGGTGAAGAGCCAGACACAGGCAAGTAGGAGAACATCAGGGAGTCTCTTTGTTCTTGTATCCTGTGACTCACTGTGCTGTTGCATTTCCTAAGACTTTACCAGACATCATAAGTCAACTTCTCAATGGCCATGGTGGTCCATAGGGCTAGGAAAGGGACCATTTTGCCCATTTGATAGAGAGGGGTATTGAAGCTAGAAGAGAAAACAATGACTTGCCTTACTTTTAATTGGTAGCTGTGAAAGGCAGAGCTAGATGCCTTTCACTGCCTTCTTGTTTCCCAATATTAGGCTACTTTGGGTGCCCTGGAGACTCTGCCTATTCTGGGATTCCAGGGCTTCCTCTCATCATCATATGAGTGGTTCTAGATACGGGAGGCTGAATCTTTGCACACCAATCCCAGTCCTAGAAGAAGGAGGCAACCTAGAAAGAAAGATAAGTGACCATATAATCTGAAAAACATGACATCACGAGAAACTGAGGTATCCTAGTGCCTCCAAGGGATGCCCATGACAGAATCCACTCCTTAAACAACAATCTACCTGGTTTTCCTTGTAGGTATCAGGAAAAACAAAGCCAGAGCTAGTGAAGACTCTTAAGAGCCATACCCGACAGTCATGAAGCAAATGGGGGCTGATTCTTTGGCAATCTGAGCCCAGCCTCCTTGGAGAAAAGTTCATGAACCCACATTAATGACCCACAAGCAATGCAGCTAGTCTGCAGCTGTGAAGTCCCACCCCAAGACAATCTTGGCCGGCCCTACATTCAGCCCCTCTAGCACCTCCCAGTCCGTGGGTATGATGGTAGATGCCTCCACCTGAGGGTCCCTGGGGCCTCATTGCCGAAGTTGGAGGCTCCATCCTTTTATCAAGATCTCTGTTCCTGTGCAGCCGTCCTGCTTCCTCTGAATAACTACTTCTGAATGAGTTTTGTGCTGTTCTGATTCTGTGCCTGCGTGTGTGTTTCCTCTCCCAGCTGGTTGTTATGTGATTTACGTCTCACACTATTCTAGCCTCTGTGGGAGGGAAGAGCTAGCCTTCCTTCCATATGAACTGTGGTAGTATCTGTTTCCTAGTACCTAAAGGTAAAATTAGGAAGTACAGCAACGTAAAAACACCCTGTCCATCATCATATTGGGAAGGTCAATGGAAGGCCCCTTTCGTTTTCTCTAAAACTATTTATAATGTTCTCCACGCATAAGAATAGATTTACATTGGAGTTAGAGGAGCAGGATCTACATGAGTGAGGATTAGAAGGAAGATATCCTTTGAGCAGAGGGGTAAAGCTGCTGGGCAGAGTCTTCTGTATCAAAGTATCCAGAGGTACAAATCCTAATCCTATGGGTTCCCACTGCTAAACCCCAGCATGCCTTGGGCTGGCTAGCCCACAGGTATGTACAGGGAGTACTGAACAAGTGCAAATTGCTGATTGCTGTGGAGGTGACCTCTTGTCATCCCTGCTGCCCAAGGGTAAGGCAAAGGCAATGGGGTTGAGTAAGAAGAAGAGGATTCAGTTTAGATGGATGTCACCTGGCTTTTCTGGTTTCTAGTAGGTCCAGAGCTCCCCCGATCCCAGCTTGGAGCCCCTGGGGACTACATTGTAAGGAAAACTGGATGGAAGGGGTCTTGGGACAGCAACGACACTGAGTGTAGGCACCTTATCCCCATCAAGTATGTGTTTGTTTTCATGAATGAATTTTTCCCCTCCAGGCTTCTGCTGAATCCCACTGGGTTGATTTTATAGGTGACAATTCAAAGGATAGTATGGCTTGAAACAGGCCAAGTGTAGTACTTCATTGGAAAGTGATAGCGGGAAGGCTGTGGGCTGTGGGTTATTCTCTAGGGTTGGCATTTTTCAGAAGCATCTACACTGGTGCAGGTCTGTACCAGGTTTCCCTGTTTGTGCCACTCTTAACCCCCACCCCTGGTCTCCTATGCAGGGGTTGCTGAGATGTTCGGAAACATAGTCGGGAAGGTTTCTGAAGCTTAGTCTACTCATTTATTCATGATGTTGTTTGGCAAATATTGATTGGGCATTGATCCTGTGCCAAGCAATCTCCTTGGAATTAGGGCATACAAGAGAATCTAACATCCCAGGCCCTTGCTGCTTTCCTTTGGCTCCGCCCTTTGGGCTCATCCTTCAGCTTCCAGCTCCTCCCATGGGACAAGACCTCTCTACATAGCTGTGATGCGTTTGCCCACTGCTCCCATGGACCACACAGATAGGCACCATCAGTAGCACCTGAGGGAATGGCACCATCTTTGTGTGCTGCCTCAAAGAGCAAATATTTTCTGTGGGCTTGTGTTGTCAGACCCTTTTCAAGGCATTGACAATCTGGTCCAGGGTTCAAGCAAACAGATAGAGACCTCTCTGCAACCAGAGAGATCCCATCCTGAGGGTTGGGGCAGTGCACAAAAGAGTTATGAAATAACCAGTAGGTTTGAGGGCAAGAAGAGCACATACAACAACAATCTGGGGGGCTAGATAGACAGAGATGAGGTCCATGGTGACATTCAGTGAAGACTGGAAGGAAGCCAGACATGGGAATACTTTCTGGACAGGGAACAGAGAAGACCAAAGCTGTAAGGCTGAAAGCTTGTGCTGTTGGAGTAAACACATGGAGGAAGGGACAGAGAGGAGCCATGGAGGTGACCCAGGGCCTTGTCGGCCACTCTAATGACTCTGCCCTGGCCAGCATCAAAGTCAGGGTCTCACGAGTTCTACATGCCAAAAGGTCCTGTGAGTGGCGTAATGTCCTGCTATCCCCATCTAGGAATTCCTTCTCCTTTGCTTTTTCTCAGTAGTGGAAATTGAACCCAGAGCCTTCACATTGAACTGCATTCCTAGCCCTATCCTCCCTTTTATTGAGATAGGGTATTGTTAAATTGTCCAGGCTGGGCTTGAATTCGAGATTATCTTCTAGAGTGCTGGGATCACAGACATATGTCACCCATACCCAGTTTATGGATTCTTTTTTTTTTTTTTTTTTTGAGACAGGGTCTCCCTTTGTAGTTCAGGCTGGCCCTGAGCTCACTATGTAGCCCAGGCAAGCCTCGAACTCAGTAATCCTCCTGTCTCTGCCTCCCGAGTGCTGGGATTATAGGTGTGAGCCACCACACCTGGCACTGTGGTATGTGGTATTGATTGCTGGTGGGCGTGAGTCACCACGCCCAGCATTCTATGTGGTTACAGGGATCGAACTCAGGACCTTGCGCTTGCGAGGCAGGCGCCGGAACCACTGAGCTAAATCTCTAGCCTAGTTTAGGGATTCTTAATCCTGTTCAAATCAGGGGCCTTGCTTTTTCCTTTCCACTGGGTCCCGTGCACTAGACAGTGGTCCCACCTCAGGGTGGGAAGGGGAAGCCAGGCTGGAGGCAGCTGCAGTGGTTGGAGGAATCACTACTAGCCTCCCTGGGGTGGTGGTGGCGCTGACATATGGCCTGAAAGTAAGACATGAGCCTTTGAGCCTGCAAGTGTGTTCTGCTTGTTCTGAAACCCTTTGCTCTCCTTCTCTCTGCCTGTCTTCAGAGCTGTCTCAGGCCCCACTGGATCCCCTTCACTCCCAGCCCCAGCCCTGGCCTCGACAGCCTGGGAGTCCCAGCTCTACCATCTCCCTGCAGGCTCTTAGCCCTGGCTCCTCTGGGCACCTTACCCACGTTCACCTCCTGGGGAGGGCGGCAGCAGCAGGTGGCTTAGTGCTCTCCTCTCACGGTGTCTACGCTGGTTGCTGTTGCATCTGACGATGTGGGCTCTGCAGTCAGATCCTGTCTGCAGCTGGGAGGACCCACTGCCCAAGACCCTCCACATCATCTCCCTTGCCGCCCTTTGTGACTGCTGGACATGCTACAGGGTGCTGGGTGCATGCCGAGGCTCGAGATATCCTGGAGTCCTGCAAAACCACCTGGTGCAGAGGAGGCTATGCTGTCTTGCGTCCCAGGCATGTCTTTGAGGGTTCAGCCTTCTTCCCACTTAGAGGGTCATCAGAGAGGGCCTGGCCCTTTCTGCAGGGATACAACTCCCTAAGAGAGCTAAGAAAGTACATGCTACTCTTGCCTGCCCCCGCCTCAGTTTCTCTGATCCTATGCTCCTAAGAGAACTGCATGTTTTTTTTTTTTTGGTGGTATTGGGGTTCAAACTTGGGCCCTTGTACTTCCAAAGTAGATCTGGTACCACTTGAGCTAAATCCCCAGCCTGAGAGCTGCATTTTAAATATGGTTCTGTTGTCTGAATTTTTTTGGAGTGCAATTTGAAGTCTATTATTTTTTTTCATAAATATCATGATAGGTTTTAAGAAGAGTGTTAGAAAAATAACTTTATGATTTGAATGAGAAAGGAAAACAAAAATCACCAACTCTTAGCATTTATTTATTGTTTCTTTCTGTCTCCTTTACTTCAATACCTCATCTCTTTGATATCAAATATCACGTGTAGAAATGCTTTAAAGAATTAGATGGGGGGAAGTGGTGGCTGTGGTGTAAATTTGCTTCCGGGCTGAGGCCTTGTATGCCAAGTTTTAGTCTGAATTACATATTTACAGCTGAGTTATAAGCCCCTGGAAAACAGGATTTATCATGGAGTTAGTGACACAACCTCACCCAGCCTGGTGCTCCTGGGGGCTGCGGTAATATACTGCGTGAAGAAGTCAGTTCATTAGTTAGTTATAAACAAAGGACAGAGAGAGTAAATTAGAGAAAGTATTTCAGCAGTTTTGTATGTATTTATAACACCAAAATATGCAGCTGCATTTTATTTCTTGAGATAGTATTTAAGTATTTCAGATTTAAAGCACATTTTCAGATATGGCCGCGGTGCATTTTTAAGCCTTGGCCATTCTTGTTCCCTGGTAGTTTCATTCGTAGTATTTTCTTCTCTCTCTGTTGCTCATTAGAAAAATGTTAAAAATCCATTTTCGTCTGATTAATAATAAAGCTGATCACATGTAACCTAATTTTCATTCAGCGCTGCCCCTGTCTGTGGAGTCATATACAAAGTGACCTTTGAATCGCCAGTGGACTCATAAAGTACAATAAGCACCATTGTCCTGTCAAAAATTGAAGATGTTTTACATCATTACAAAATTTAATGTTCCATCTTTTCAAATGCACTACTTTTCAAAGGCCACATTCCAATTGAAGCTCATTAAAATCAGACTCAAGTTTCCTGTGGTGGGGATGAAGAGAGTTTCGCAGGGAATGGGAGGAAAATGAATCACTCTTTTAAAACAGATATGGTTACATATTAGTTTTGAAAGGTACAGGAACGAAAGAGCCTCCGCGGCCGGCAACAGTGCAGCTTTTGTGCTGATAAATCCAATAACGGCCTCCCGGTTCCTTTTACTTCACCCACCCTGGATCCTATTTACTTATGAATAAATCAGCTCTCTAAATAAAATTGTTGTTTTAAAGTTCAGAGGTGGAATCCGAAGAGGTTGCTGGAGTAAAGCTATAAAATTGGCCCAGAGATTTCAGATTTTTTTTAAAAATGTTCTTCTGAATCAGAGACCTGATATTTTAGAAATCGAGTCATTTTAGGGCTCCAGAGGGAGCTGGGCCTGCTAAATGCCACGCAGCTCCCAGAAATGGAGACATGTGTTTTACCTAAGGCACATCCCTGTCACCGAGTACGCCCGGGTCCTGTGCTGACCCTGGGGAGTTCAGAGCTCACGTGTAGAGCAAACATCTGCAGGCCCCCCCTTTCCAATTCTATCCCAAGTATAGACCTTGCTCCTTCCCTCTTTCTGGGCCACGTCTCGGCACTGAGGAGAGGGTCAGGAGTCTGGGTTGTCTTGCCTGATTGCTCTGACAGGAAGGTGCTTTCTGTGGTATGAAGGAAGTGCTCCCTTAAGAACTGGTTCAGAGCTCAGACTTTTGCAGAACACTAATGTGCATCTCTTGAGCTTTGGAAAGACTGGTGTCTTCAAAATATACTGAGGTGGAGAAGTGGTCCATTTCCTCAGCTTAGGAATGAAACCTTTTCATTTTAGGGGTCATGCTCATGCCAGATTTTTATTGAAATGGGACTTAAGTTTATCATTTATAAGCCTTTGACACTTAGCTGAAAGAAAGTTTCCTATGTTCTGGACAGTCTGATTTATGTCTTGATATGCCCTTTAAGGTTTTAAGATTACCCTAATCTTAGACATCAGTTAGAATTGAATTTGGGATCCTGTTCTGCCACTTGTAGTTGTGTGACCTTGAACGGGTTGCTTCAGTTACTTCCAAGGTATGTACCACAGATGTTTCTCAACTTTAACTGGATTACATCTTGATTAAATCATAGTTAGTTGAAAGTGTCTTTAAATTGAAGTGATTTTAATATATACCCAACCTATGAAATATTATAGCTTAGCTTGGCATACCTTAAATGTTTTCAGAACACTTACATTAGCCTACATCTAACAGAAACCCTATTTTATAATAGAGTACTGAATATGTCACATAATTTATTAGATGCTGGGGCAACACAGTACACTGTAATGTAATGGTTATTTGCCTGTGGTCAGGAAGCTGACTAGGAGCTCTGATCTGCAGCTGCTAACCAGTATCTCCAGAGTGCTAATACCACACATTGCTAGTCATGGCCAAGGTCACAGTCTGAACTTTGAGGTGTGGCTTCTACTGAACGTGTAGTGTTTTTGCATCATGGGTAAGCCAGAAATGGCTAGATCATCATACACCAGGAACATCTATAGAGGATACCCCATAGAAGTGTAGAAGATTATGCATTTAAAGGGTTCAGCCCTGAATCTGGGACTAATCCAACGTTAGGTCTGAGTTGTTGGCTATGGCATGGTGGTGGTATTTAGCTGTTGTCTTAACTAATTCCAGGAAATCAGTAGTTACATTTCCTTCTCGGGACCATAAGAGAGTTTAGAAAGTTAAAACAAATGGATTATCCCCGATGGAATTACAAATAAATGCATTTTTCTATTGTAGGTGTAGCAGTTAGCTGCTGGTGTGTAACAAACTATTCCAAAAACTTAGTGGTTAAAATAACAGCAATTTGTGTTTTCTCTCACCTCTTTGGGTCACCTGTGTGCTTTACTCATCCAGGCTGGACTCAAATGACCTTAAGTGGACTTATTCATGGCCTCTCAACAAGCAGAAAGCTGGCTAGGGCTAGATGTTGTAAGACTTTTTTGAATGGGGGTACTTGATTTTATGCTGTGATGTTTCACATCCTCTATCTGGTTATTCTGGGCTCTGTCACAGCAGAGCTTCTTCCAAGAGAGCAAATGGAAACATACAGATACTTTTGCATGATTCCATTTGTTGTTAGGTTTGATCCCATTGCTTAAGGTTACATGGCTAAACGCAGAATCAGTGTGGGAGACTAGGGTAAGGATAAAGAGAGGCATGAAAGCTGTAGCCACTGGTATGACTGATCTTTTTCTATCCCCAAGTACCCAAGGGGCATCTTGGACTATAGAACAGTATGGAGCCATCAAATTCAAATGCCTTTGTAAGGTATTTTAGTTTCTTTCGTCTCAACACAAAACTATGCTGAGATGTACTGTTATGCTTTACTGGCTTCCTGAGGTGCTTCCAAGAGCTGCTTGCTTTGCCACCAACAGATCCCTCCTTCCTATGAGGGAAACTTTCTTTACTCTTCCAGGAAGCTCTCTTTTAAAAGAATCTGCAACTTCTTAACTGCCTCAGTTTGTCCCAATTCCAAAGAGTGATGAGAATAAACAATGCTGCTGTTGAGTGTGAAAATCCCTGTCCTCCAGCTCCTCCCCTTTCTTACTGCCCTCCCTCTCCCCTCCCCCAGTCTTTCCCTTCCCACTCCTCTCTCTCCTCTTCCCATCTTTTCCTCATTTTTTTTTTTTTTTGAGACAGGGTTTCGCTTTGTAGTTCAGGTTAGCTCTGAGCTCACTATGTAGCCCAGGCAAGCCTCGAACTCAGCAATCCTCCTGTCTCTGCCTCCCGAGTGCTGGGATGACAGGTGTGAGCCACCACGCCTGGCAGTTTCCCCTCATTTTGTCTTAAGGACTCACCCTCACGCCAGACCCTGTGGATGAGCAATGCATTTCCTCTGGTGGCTGACATTGAGCAGAATCCACTGAGAGCTGCTGGCTAAGTAGCCCTTCCTGGCTGTACCTCACTCTGAGCTCTGACTCCCCTTTATTTGCATTTCAGACACCTTGAGTCTCTGCAGTGGGTCCCTAGAATGTGTCTCCTTTTCTTGGTGGATAGGACAAGGTATCTTTTAGGGCACTGACGACGGAAATGCGACCGCAGTATATATGGGTCAGCTGTGGCCAGATACCCAAGAAGTAGCAATGAGTTAGGCATTGTGTTTGTGTGTGTGTGTGCATGTGTGTACAATCTTTGTTGACATAGGGTACCTGTGTACACCTGTTGGCAGGGAAGAGGGATTGGAAAGCAACCTATCAGACTCCCTCATCTGCTCTAAAAGAGGGCTGGGTGGAGCCACTACCTCTGCCAACTGGATGCTGTGGCAGGGAAGTAGCCATCAGCAAGGCCATCTCGCTACAGGTTCCTGTGACCCTGGAGGGATCCCAGAAAAAAATGGAGAGTGCAAGGAAATCCAACTTTTCTTCTTCACCCAGGGTGATGGATACCCGTGGTCCTGCATACAGATACCCTACCAGTGTCCTAGGCCATAGATTAGGACAGACAGGAAGAAATTGGGTCCATCAGAACTCTACAGATAGCCCAGCTTCCCGAGACCTATAGAAACCCACCAATCCTCACTTGACCAATGAACAATTTCCCCCGAAGAATTAAGTGTCAGCTCCCGGAATGGAGAGCATTAACAGTTCCGAGTCTGAGTTTTCACCTAAGCCAGGGAAAGTGACCTCAGAAAATCCACCACAGACACAAAATGGCTCCTTTAGGCAAAGAAACAGTAGCCAACCAATGAGTTCCACTAACTTTCCCTGTGTGGGAACTCATCACAGAAACTTACAGTTGTTTTTTGGGGTGGATGATCTCATACCAAAGATGAGAGATAGCTCTTTCCTGGAGGAAACAAGGGAAGATTAGCTCCATCCATGACTCTGGCCTCTCTGAGGAGGATTTTCTGGGCCTCTTGTGATTGGAAACAGGGGGTGGTAAAGGAATGATGAAGCTATAATGGAGACCAGGTGCCAGGGAACCCAATGAAATTAAATGCCACTGGATGTCCTGAGGGAAAAGAACTTAGGGGCCTGAAGGCGGAACCCACCTTAGGGGAGTTCCCTAAGCAGGCTGGGATCACATGGATGGTGTGTAAGGAAAAGGGGACTTGGTAGCTTTGGCCATTTCTGGGCCACTGGGCTCCAAGGGCATCCTACGCTGTGCGCGCTGCAGCAGAGTAGTGCACGTGCGCACACACACCAGAGCTAGGCCTTGGACACCATGGGAAGAATCCCTTTTCCCAGTAAGGTGCAGCACCTGCTGGCTGCCTGGCCTGGCCTGTGCATGCTCCTCCACACCGAAGCTTCCTGCCTTTACTGCAGTCAGACCTGAAGACCCCATGGGGTCCTTGGAGCTTGTTGAGCACAGGGGCTGCTCCCTTCCAGGGCAGAGGCTGTGGACAGGGCTGGATGGAGGCTGAGCTCCAGCAAGCAGCTCCTTCCCTGCCTCGAGCAGTTACCAGCAGGCAGGCAAAGGGGCCTCCTCTCCACGGCTCCTTGAGGGATTCAGGCAGATAACACCTTTTAGCTTCCCTGTTATTTACACTCTCAAATCCCTCTGCAGCCAGGAAGATGAGTGAGCAGTGGTAAGAAAGCTGTTGGTGATGATGCTGTGTGTTTAGCCAGGGTGTAGTGAAAATGAGGCTCCTTCGGTGGCCCTGGAGCTGTGATTTGTTTCCTTGCGGTAACCTCACTCCTCGTTAAACAAAAGTGAGGGGCCCTCTCTACCTGGGTTTATCTATGCAAAACTCACCGTGGAGAACGTTCAAAGGCCCTGAGAGCCTGCTCAGGATGCCCTGTGGCTCCTCCCTGCTAATCCAGGTCCCATTTTCCGGGTGAATTCCATTTCTGTGTTCTGTGAAAAACTTTCCAGGATCATGCAGGTATCTGTCTGGCAGAATCCTCATAAAGTCTCAAGTCTTCACTTTTCGGAACTTGTGTCTTTGATTGTGCGTTTTCCTTTGCCTGTTATCTGGGAGTTAATGTTTTCTCTCAGATAAAAACTGCCTTGAAGACATAATATTGAGCTTAAGAAATATGCTGAAATTATTTACATGGAGCAATCCTGGTGTTGGTAGGAATTTAAACTGTTGCTTGGCTCCCTCAAGAGACCTTAATCATCTTTTTTTTTTTTTTTTGGAGACAGGGTCTCACTTTGTAGTTCAGGCTGGCCCTGAGCTCACTATGGAGCCCAGGCGGAACTCAGCAATCCTCTTGTCTCTGCCTCCCGAGTGCTGGGATTACAGGCATGAACCACCACGCCCGGCATTGTGTATGCAGTGTTGATTGATGGTGGGCGTGAGTCTCCACGCCCAGCATTGTATGTGGTTACCAGGGATCGAACTCAGGACCTTGCACTTGCAAGGCAGGCACCGGAACCACTGAGCTAACCCTCTGGCCCCCGACCTTAATCATCTTGATTGGAGGGGATCTGCATTGCTGACTCTTGGCACAGTGTCCAGCACATAGTAGGCTCTCAGAACAGTGTAAAATAATACAGAGATACATAAATGAATGGGTGAACAAAATGTGAGTTGAAGTAGCCAACTTTTCATACTTGTTAGGCTGAGCTATTGATGGAGACTGAAGAGGAGTGATTCTGGCTTTAGTGGTCAGTAAGCCTTGGGAATGTTCACTGAGTATCAGGAAGTAACCCCCTCACTCTTAGAAATTGCCCATTGGCTCAAGGTGGGATGCCACTGCCTTGTGTTATGAAGCCTTCTGCATATCTAGAACCAGCAGTCATCCCAAGCTTACCATAAGCTTTCTCCTCCAAACACTCTACTCAGCTTCTCCTCTGTGGTCTCCCTATTTCTGGAGATGTGTCCTACTTAGGTACACGCTTCTCCTCATGCCCTCCTCATGACTCAAGGCTTGTGCCAGGCCTCACATCTTCCAGCAAGCCTTTCTCATTGATTCTACGTGACAGACATATTTTGTCCCTTGTTGCCCAAAAGAACATACTCTTGTTGGCTGCAAAGCACAGCCTGACATTTGAAATATCAGCTTGAGTGTTTGACTCAGTGCAGTGGAAAGTCCTTGGACTCATTTCTTCACTTATTCCAGAAAAATGCATTGAGGTCCCACATATCAGTTACCACAAGATCTGTTCTACCCTGCGTGCTCCCTCAGAATAACCCCTGTTGTGTAGCCCATAGTTACTTGGGATCTTAGCTCAATCAATCAATTAAGAGTAATGTGTCTTCATGCAAATCATAAGATTGTTGTCATATTGGGTTTTAGGGTCTGCAGCCACCTCTCTCATGTTTGTCAAAAGGAAGAGAGGAGACTTTTTTTTTTTTGAGACAGCGTCTCACTTTGTGGGTCACACTGGCTCTGAGCTGACTATGTTGCCTGGGCAAGCCTTGAACTAAGCAATCCTCTTGCCTCTGCCTCCCGAGTGCTGGGATTAGAGGCATGAGCCACCACAGCCAGCCATTGTGGTATGTGGTACTGATAACTGATGAGCATGAATCACCATGCCTGGGATTATTGGATGTGGTTACCAGGGATCGAACCAGGGACCTTGTGCTTGCTAGGTGGGCACCAGAACCACTGAGCTAAATCTCCAGCACAAGAGATGAGACTCTTAATGTAACAGTTCCAGCGCTGTGCCCAAACCTAGTAAAAGAAAAGGTCCTCTGATCATCATTGTAATCTCCCTAGGTGGAAGAGATTCTGGCGGGAAACTAGACTGCTTTGATGTTTGTTCACTGAAGCAAGAAGGGGTATGGGAGCTCCAGAATGGGAACCCAGCATGGGCTGGTGGCAAGCACATCATGCTCTGTGTCCACATGGGCTGGTGGCAAGCACATCGCGCTCTGTGTCCACAATCACACAGGGTCTTTCCGGTTCCTAAGTCCAAACTTCTGAAGAAGAACAGAGCTGAGATTCAGTGCTAAATGCACAAAGGAAGCTGGAGGAATAGCTGGATAAAAAGCACTGTTGCAAACCACCTTGTAAAACCATTCAGTTTACTTCCTGTTTCACTGCTTGCCTTCTTTTCTTCTTCTGGAACTTTGTATCCTTTCCAGGATTGAATATCTTTTTGTTTTGTTTTCTTTTGAGACAGGTTCTCACTTTGAGTTCAGGCTGGCCCTGAGCTTACTATGTAGCTCAGGCAAGCCTTGAACTCAGCAATCCTCCTGCCTCTGCCACCTGAGTGCTAGGATTACAGGCATGAGCCACCACACCTGGCTGAATATCATTTTTGAAAAGGCTCTCCTGGCCAGCTAGTTTCTAAAGTGTGGTCGTAAACTGGTAAATTGTTTGCCATCTACTCTTGGAGTGATTGTACCTTCTGGAAATTAATTACATTTTTAACACAGTCTGTTTTAGCCTACCTGTAAAATATTGTGTGAATTGAGAATACTGCAAGGATTGTATAATATTTAATATGCAGTATTGTAGTCCAAGAGACATTTGTCAACATTATATGATAATCTATGATCAAAACATTAAAACTTGTCAACTTCTGGAATCAGTTGCATTCTAACACTACAACTGAAACTCATTTAAAAGTAAATGAAAGTCAAGAGGATAAGATTCAATTAAAATTAATTTAAAGTATGGAAAAAATGATTCACAATGATATAAATCAGCAAACTGTTATTACCCACTTTATCTTATCCTATTAGGAACTCTCTAACAACAACCAAAAAGACTCTGAAATGAGCAAAGGACACATTATATGCAAATAACAGGATCTTTCCACATATACCTTGAGAAGAGATTTCAAGGGAATCAAGATATGCTTCTGCTTCTAGATCCTCCACCAACTATTTCTATCATTACTACTCTTCTGGACTGAGCCATAGAAGAAATTCAATTTTTAAAAATCTTTCTTTGTATTTTTTCTTCCAATTTTTGAGTATGACTGCAGTTTTACTAATAGCAGAATCTCAGCAGAGAAATTAACTTCAATAATCTATGGATTACAAGACGTCTCAAACCTTCAAAGCCATCCGATGTTAGATCTATTCTCAGAGGGGTTTAAATGACTCTAATAGTTAATAACAAATGATGGGATGCATTTGTCCTGAATTAAATCAAGACCCTTTGGCATTGCTCTCCCATTCTCCAAGCCTCTTGATTATGGCAAGCACATTGTCCCCCACCCATGGGGAGCCTTGTAAGGTGCTTGGCCCCGAGGGGTGCCAACATCGGCTTCTTTGCTCAGCAAGTTCTCTATGTGCCAGGCAATGGAGAAAGGTCTCATCCAACAGTCTGGGACAGCTCCTTCCTGCACGTGGTCACTCACACCTTTTACCTTCAGCTGAGCTATTGATCTTCAACCCAGTAGCCTGGAGAATTCAGTCTCTGAACAAATTACCAAGGCCGTGTTCTAGGTGGCAGCATTCTGGGAGAGATTAGACCCCTAACTGGATGGAGGCTGAGGAAAAGCCCAGAGCCTGCGTGTGGCCAAACCATTTCTGCTCTGTTTATTCCCCATTAAATGCGCAGCCTGCAGCAGTGCTGTGGGTTCACAGGTGAAGTTACAGTCAGTTCTGTAATTGGTGCATTAGAAAAGCACTTCTGTTTGCTATCTTACCGCAGTTGGTTGTTGCTTACATGGCATTGCCACATGTGGCCTTTCTTCTTGTGGCATGCTGCTTCTTCCTCTGGGAGTCCCGCTGGATGTCACAGGCCTCAGCTGCAAAGTGCATTCAATCTTCATCCAGTAACAACATGTGGCTTCCCGGGGAGCTCCCTCCCGTGGCAGCTGTGCTTTACATCACAGATGCACCTGCTGGGCTGGAGGTCAAACTGCTCAGGCGCTGGTGTTTACCAGCTCATGCAGTGGGCTGGGCTGTTCTGAGGGACAGCATCATCCTTGAGGGATGAGCAAGGTGTCCTGGTGGCCAGTGGTGGTATCAGTGCAGCAGGCTCTGACTGGCCACTAATACACCAATAGCAGCTGGGTTCTAATCAGTAGTAGGATCAAAGTGTTTCGTGTGTGGTTCTGAATGTCCCATTGGAGGGAGAGATTGGTGGAGAGTGGAGCCAGTTAAAGGAGTGAAGCCAGAGGAAAGAAATCTGGAACCACGTGAGGTGATAATTTCCTGAGGTGGGACACAGTCATGCCCAGAAAATCAGAGGCTGATTTCAGATGAATCTTCTGCTTGTGGGAAGATCGTGAGAAACACTTCTTTTTTACCCCATTCTGGACTTTCCAGAGAAAACCAGACGGAAAATATCAGTGCCGTGTTGTTTGGTCTTTAACACCTTTCCAGGATTTGCTAATCACAGTTTTTAACCCAGAGGGAGAAGGTCTTAGGCACAGAGCTTTTTCAGGCTTTTGATTCTGGCTGGAATTTAATAACACTCTCCTGTTTTCATTGTTCCATTAGTGTGACTGTTTTCTAATTATGTCAAGTAGTACTGGGCTTCTACTTATAGGTCTGATATAAATCTTGCTTGTGGAATAAATTTACCAAAAAAGTAAAAAGGAGCAGAAATTTAAAAGTAAGGAAATAATGTGACGGGTGATGAGAATATGGCCAGAGCCACAGGGATGTTAAGAAGATGAGTGGAGTTAGGGGTCACTGTGAGGTGAGGTCAGAGCAGGAGTCTGTCTGTTCATACACCAGCCTAGAGGCTCATGTGGTAGTGAAGGTTGGGAGTGTCTTTGGATATGCTGGAAGATCACCGAGCAAGGAGCAGTGGACAAAGATGGAGGGCACAAGTGACACTGAAGTTTAGAGCAGGAAGGGACTTCCTGTGGACTAGCACCTTCCAATCTAAGACAATGGCTGCAGGGCGGAGTGGGATACTCTTGGCAGTGGCTGCATCTGTGTAGAAAAAGCTTCTACATCCATGGGAGACCCACGGTTGCTTCTGTGATGCAGACCTCCGTTGCTCCTGCTGGAGGTAGTAACCACAGAGGCCTACTTTAAACAGGTTGCTCGAGCAATGAGAAATCGGTTATTTTTGGTGACACAGATCTACCCACAAACTTTGTTTTGCTTTGACGACTGGTGCTATTAAAAGTACCAGCACTCAGACTGACTACCTCCTTCTGCGGACAGCCCACAGAATGTGGATGTCTGAGAACAGAGTGTAAGTGTTCTAATTGAAGTGATCCTGGGGAGAATAGGTGGGAGGTAGGGATAGGAAGCCAGGAAGGGAAAGGAGCCAGCTAGGTATCACTGCAGCTGCTGGGGTTCAGTCCCACTGGGAAACACCAGGAGAAAGCATTGAATTTGACTCAGAGTTATCCTGATCAAGCAGCAAGGAAGGTGGGTCATGTGTATCCAACCCTCTGTCCTTCAAAGGCTCAGGGTTGCTTCTAGAAAAATCCACTCTCTGGCATGTTCACCTCCCCTGCATGGGAGCTGCATATGTCTCCATGTCCAGAAAAATGTCTCCAGACAGAAATTCTGAAGGTAGTCTTTTAGCCGCATTGGCCGCATAGAGGTTCGTGGGGTGGGGGATGTTATTAGCATCTGAACAAGGATCTTCTCTTAAGGTGCTGAAAATAGATTCTATTTAGAGCCAGATCACTGAACTCCATCCAGATGACCCACTTTCCTTAATGACTCCCAAATTGTGATAGCGTGAAAGACTCAAATCTGTGCCTTCTTCTCTCTATCAGGTCAGCTAGCATTGACATGGGTCACACAGTCCACTCAGCCTCCCCATAGTATCTATGACCTGGTACCTGTGGACTTTGATGGCCTCCATGGACCCTGGCATTTTGCTGTCCTCTCATCCTGGCTGCTTTATGGTCAGCCTTGCCTTTACCCCTCCCTAGAGTTCTTGGGCTAAGAGAGTGATAGACATGTGAATCTTTTCATGGCTCTAAAGTCCTCCCAGCATGGCCCTAGAACTTTCCTTTGCCTTAGGGTTTGGGGAGGCAAGAGCTTCCAACAATGGAGTTGAAATTTATTTTTCCCTGCATGTGCTGCCAGCTTACACTACCATTCGTTGTCTACTTGCACAGTTGGATGTAGTTACCCATCTTTCCTAGACATCTTAGCCCAGAGGAGTAGAGACAAGAGCCCAACGACTGGAATCTAACCTTACTGTACTGATTGCATACTTGCCAGAGCCCCTTTTACTCTGTAGGGACAGTTTCTCAGCTGCAAAATAAGGATCTTAGACTTGATTGCTTCAAAGACCCTCCTGGTCCTAGTATTCTTAATAAGCTTATCAAGTACAGTTCTTTGATATTTGGTTGTTTGATGGAAAGCCAACCATTTGGAGAATGACTGATAACCTTCCCAGGTAGCAGGAAATTGGCCAGCACCAGAGGGTGTCTACAGAAGGAAAAAGATCAAGCAATTCTAGTGTATCCTGAGTCATATGGCCATGGAAGGGGCCCAGGTATGCACAAATGGGGGACCCTTCCCAGGTAGGTGGATGAATGCCATTTGGAAACCTGGTAATTCGATGGGAAAAGGCAAAAACAAATGCCATTGACTCATTAGATGGAAAAGAATTCAGACCAGAAGACCCCAACAGAGGAGTAATAGTCCATCTTTCCTCTTGCAAAGGAACTGGTCATGTTTGAAATGTCATGGCAAAAGTCTACAGGGTCCTCACTGTCCACACTTGCTCAGGTGAAAACCACCTCTCTCGTGTCTTCCTTTTGCTGCCCTGTTCCGAAGAGTCACAGCCACTCGGGCAGGTTGCAGGAGAACTTTAAGGCAAGAGACTAGTTGCACTGTCAGACACAAACCACAATTTAAATACACAGGAAGTGTCACCTTTGGGGAAGGGCTCTGCCCTTGAGGATTTCTTTTTCACATTCCGAAGGTGTCCTTGGGAAACTTTCTGAGCAAAGTTTGGAGCGCTTGGTCCTCACTTGCTGAGCAGGCACGGAAGCTCTTTTCCTTTCGCTTTGGAAATAATTTGAATATTTATAAATTTAAGTATTTATTTTCATATTAAAATTAAAGCTCTATTGTCTTGCAACTAACCTGCCTTGTTCTGCCACTCCAAAACAAAACCTTCTCTGGTGTGATAACCTTTATTTATAGATGGCAATAAGCATATTTAGCAATATTATTATTCATGACCCTTGCACTAAATATCATAATCAGAATACAGATGTGCAGGGTAATTTCCATGCACAAGTCACTATGCATCAAATTCTTGCAAAGCAAAAATAGCATCCGTTTTGGGATAAATTATCCATTGGCGTTGCATAAAGGTGTCAGGATGGTATGAAGGATTTCAGGTAATGGAACATAGAGAAATGTTCAGATTGAGGGATGTCCAGCATCCTGGAAATACGGTGGGACTTTTCCATTCATCTTCTTCTGGTAACTTGTTTGATCACTGCTCTTGGCTGGACCCATTTTTAGGATGTGAATGAAAATAGGTCGGGCTGGTGGCTGCCTGGTGATGAAGTATGGCTGCGTGGACCAAGGCCTCCTTTGACGCAAGCCTCCCCTCTAAATATCTTCTTTACCTTTGTCAAACTAGAGATGCAGATTTGCAGATAAGCAGCACACTCGAGCTCGGCTTACTAATTGACTGAACAAGACTCGGTCACACTTTATACACCATCCCATAATGGATTTTCATGTTTGTGAATCCTAACTGGCTGTGGAAATGAAAAGCAAATGTCTCATAATCACAAATATCTTCTGGGGTTTTTTTTCCTCCTAAACCCAAAGATTAAATCAACTTTATCCCCCATTTGCCAGCAAGTTCATGGTTATAGAAGGACGATAAATGATCGGGTGATGGACATATCCGTTGTGCTACTGTTTAGCAAATTCTTGTAAGTGATTGCTAGATATAACACATTTCTCAGCTAGGTGTTACATGAATAATTGGTATATTAAAGAAAGTGTGAAATAAACAGGTATAAAGCTTGAAATGCATTTATTATTTGCTGAGGTTGTTCACATTCATACCATTTAGAAGCCATCGTCAGCTTCTGCGTCTTCTCCATGGATCTGGGGCAGAACCCTTCATTAAACTTGTTGTAAAAAGACCTTTCATGCAAACACTATGAAGTATTTATAACTCCTGCCTGGTAGATGGGAGGGGAGATGCTATGTGAAAATCACACTGTCTCGAATTGGTCAGAGTACCTACTACTGTCAGTGTGAGGCGGGAACCTGCATGGAGTGTCCTCCAGACGCATCCACTGGGCCTCCTTCGTCCTCGCTTCTTTCTGATCGCTCCCCTCTCTCTCCCCTGTTGCTTTCTCTCGCTTGGTATCAGATATGACCCCAGGCCACTCCCAGCTTCCCCTGCGGCCTGGAATTTCAGGGCCACCTCTTCCAGTTCCAGAGAGGCTCTCGGTGGCATGCAAGGGAGTAGGGCCTTGCGTAGCAAGGAAAGACCATAACGATGCTGACTTCAGAGGAGCCCTGGTGACTCAGTTACCCAATATTCCAGATGAGAAGAGATGTGGGGCGGGTTCCCCATACCTTTTGTGACCGCTCGGGGATGCTGCTGCGGCCTGGCTAACGCTGGCTAGTGTCCTTCCTGCTCATCCCTTACGAAGGATTCTCTTTTCTGAAATGGAGCATTTCCTAAAGAGTAGGCAGGAAGAGCGAACCCAGTGATGGCTCTCTGGCAAGACAAAACCTTTCTAGTGTTTGGCTAAACCAGCCTTGGCTCTGGCCCTACTGGCAAGGATCACAGGCGATGGGCTGGCTGTTGTTTGTTCCCTTGACTCTTCCCTGCCCAGCCCCCAACACAGCATGAGACTACTCAACCTGGAGAGAGGCTCTTGGTACCAGGGCTGGTCACCCTGTCCCCCCAACTTGAGATGACTTCTGAGCTATCCAGGCTCTCTCTTTACCCTTGAGAGCAGGACCTGCCAGGCTGGCCCAACTTCAGAGAAATAGGAAGGCATGAAATAATTGGATAAAGCAAACTTTGCAAAGTAGAGTTACACAGATTCTGGGGGGGAAAAAAAGGAGAAGAAGAAGAAAGAAAAGGAGAAGATGGGTTGAAATACAGGGGAAAGGAGAAGCAGCATTAGAATCAATGATATCCTAGATGTATCTTTGGAAAGAAGTCAGCCCGAGTCTTCTCTCCCTGTTCCCTTTGCCCAGGGTCATCTGCTCATCCGCGCCAGCGGTGTCTGTGCCACCTGCAGCACCTTTAATGGGGCGCAGCGAGCGGCACTGGTTTCTCTGAGTGATGTGGGGCTTTGCCTGAGCTTGCCCAGGGTGGGGGGTGGCCTTCCGTGTGAGGAAGCTCCCTGACTGCCCCAGCCCCGCCTTTCCGCAGAGTCGTCAGGCCCAACAGTGCTGTCTCTGGTGCACTCACCAGACCCCTGGAATCCCAGGCTGCATTTGGGGCCGGTTTAGGTCCATCTTCCCTCCCTCCGCCCCTCCCTCGCCCCGCCCCTCCCTCTGCTGCCTTCTGCTCCCTTCTGGGGCTGCCCTGCTCTCCAGGTGAACCAGGCCAGCCTGCCCCGGTCTTCCTCAGCTCTCTCCCTCCCTGACTGCTGCCTCCTTTGCATAACCGGTTACAAATTGCTTGACTGGCTACATGACATTGACCATGATGGATTAAATAGCTGCTTTGACCAGGTCATTAGGCCCGCATCCCCTGGACACGGACCACCAAGTGCCTGAGAGCCAGGCCAGGCGAGCAGAGCCCGTGGGAGGGAAGCAGGGGCAGGTTCCGCGCTCTCTGGCTGGAGGTCCAGCTCTAGACCTGGACGGTGTGGAGCACTCCTGCCCTGCTCCCTCCCCTCCCCACTGTTTCTTCTGTCTCCTTAAAAACATGCGCCGTTCCTCCAAATATGTATTTGATTTGGAAAAACCCAAGCCAGTAGCGTGGCTCAGGGGAGCAGGGTTGGTCATGGAGCTGAGGGTGAGATTCCAGGCCACGCCCGGCTCTCACTTCTCCCAGGAACCTGTCTCAGGCCTCCCCAGGCCCAGCCCACCTGGGTACTTCGCCGGTCCTTGGCTTGGAGACTTCCAGGAATAGGCTCCGGGAGCTGCAGCGGGCGCAGCACAGAAGTGGTTCTCAAACTGGGGACGGTGGGAACCCCCGCAGTGAGAGACACGTGAGGGAGGGGCGGTCGGAGGAGCCTGGCTGGTGTGACTCCCAGGCCGGCCTTCCGCTTCCATGCGAGCTGAAACCTCCGTTTCTCCGCGTGTAGCAGGACTGAGCTCTGTTCTTTTACCTCGGCCTGTGGGGAGCTGGTGACCACGCTAGAGCGCGCTGCCTTTCATCCTTCGAGCTGCTCTCCTACCCAAGCTACCATCTGCCTCTGCCAGGACAGAAGCTTCTCTCCCACCCGAACGGGATCCCAGCTCCTCCGGGGACACTTGGCCCGCGTGGATCCAGCTGGGTGTGTCCAGCGCTCTTCTCTGACTGCTGGCCACTGTCCTGCAGTCCACTACCCATGTTTCTTGGAGGGAGGAGCCATGTCTTTAGTTGGGGTTTCTCCGGGAGAAAATTGGGGTAGCATCAGGCCAGGGAGAGGAGGAGGCAGGCCATGAAAAAGCAAGCCTTGGAGCCCCAGGGGACAGAGAGGGAGACCCTGAAAAAACAGAAAAGGAGTGAAGTAGGGAGTGAGATGAAAAGAGGAAGAGGCCGCCTCCCCAGGGGCCCCGCCAGGCCCTTGCTGTAAAGATCAGAGAATCCGAGAGGACTATTGTTCTTCTGCGACTGTGGGCTAATTCCCACCAGGCCCAAAGTGAAGATCATCTGTGGGACATACTGTTCTTTCTCCTTATAGACCTAATGTGGCTGAGCTATTTCGGGCAACCATTTAAATAAAAGCCAATTGGACTGAAAAGCAAAATATACTCCAACGAATGACGGCAAAAGGGCAGAGACTGGAAAGCGAAAGGAGAAAAAAACAGAGAGAAAGAGAGAGAGGGAGAGAGAGAGAGAAAGAGAGAAGGGGGGAAAGAAATTGCAAGGCATTCATTTTTCCTTTGTACTTTGTAATAAAAGAAATTCTCCGGCTGCTTCAAGTGACACATTAAAAGATGTATGTATCGTGGCTTTTAAAAACACAATTAGATAACACCTTGTCAAATCCTTATATTCTTTGTTGACAGCCTTGAGCACAGTCACAATCGCGGCACAGCCACGGGGGCAGGTGTCTCCCTCTGACACGCTGGCAGCCGAGTCAGCCATTTTGCAGAAATGTTACTGTTTACCACTCTAATCATCAATCCACATCTAGTCACAACAATAAGTCAGAAGGAGCAGTAAATTATACTTGTTCAGCCCTGATGAGTTTGAACTGTTTTGCTGAAATTAACTGAAGTAATTATCTATTTTTCTAAAGCTGCAAAAAGAAAAAAAAAATTGTAGTGGTGGAGGAAGGAAAAAAAAAGAATCTCTGTGAAGTAGTTGGCCGTGCAATATTTAAGGAAACTTTTTCCCCCCCTTTTGGATCTGGTGACCACATAGGTTAGATGAGGCTGTGTGATGAGGCAGATTTCATATGCTACAATCTCTTTTTTTAGCAAAAAAAAAAAAAAATCTTGTAAAAATAAAAGCTTTTTTTTGCTAGTGGCCTCGTTTTTCCAGCCACTTAAATTGGTTTTTGGGAGGACCCTACTGCATGCTAGGCACCATTTCCTCTATAATGCAAAGGACAAACTCAAAAACAGGAGCTTTCTGTGATTTTAAGTAAAAAGGAGGGAATCTTTTGATTGTTACTTAACCCATTAAAGATGCCCGTCAGGGTATTTAGTCTCACAAGACCCTGTAGAAGACCAGTCAGGCCGGTGGTAGGATGCATGTATGGGTAGGGGGTTCACACCTACCTCTCAGAGCATGGGCACTTAGGGTTCCACTGACTACTGTCTCCCAAGCATCTAGAGATTCCCATTTCTTTTGAGTCTCATCTCCCTCACTTTATAGCAGGATTCACAGGGCTTAAGTCTATACACGTAGGAGAGAAGCACAGGCTGTGGAGACTGATGCAAGGCATGGTTCTGACCAGCTAGCTTTCCCCTTCCAGAAGGTGGGGCTGATTGCATTAATCTGGCAGAAGTATTGTGAAACACGACTGGGCTTTTATGAGCCAATAGGAGTAAAGGCGCCAATATAGGGCTCAATGCATAGGTGATTGTATTAGTCGGCTTTGCAGAGCTGCAACAGAATACCTGAGGCAAGTAAGTGATGAAATGAAAAGGTTAGTTTGGCTCACAGTATTGGAGTATTTAGTGTTGGAATGACATTAGCATTAGCTCATTTATGAGGATGGCAGATGGTGACATGTCAAAACTGAAGCACATATCACAATGAGTCCTCACATGTTAAACCAAGAAGTAGAAGAGTGAGGTCCCCTAGACCTTTACCAGGACATGCCTCCTGTTCCTAAGATCCCCCCCACCAGGACCCACCTCCTAAAATTTTCATCACCTCTCAGTAACACCAACACCACCCTGACTAATCCTTTAACACATGAAGTCTCAGGAATCATTCAAAATTCTAACTATAGTAGGGATGATCACTGAGTCTTAGTTCATACCTATCCTCAGCAATGCACAAAGGCAGGACAAGATAACAATTAAGGGGCATATGCTGGTGTCCAGTGCTGCTTCTGAAACCTGGGACCTGTGGCTTTGTAGCACAGGTACGACCTCAGGTGTGCTGCTGGTTTCCTTAGTCTGAATTGGAGTTAGTACCCCATGAGTTGAATAAAAGCCTGTGTTGAGTGTCATTAATGGTGCAGCTACTCGAGTTGTTCCTGATTACACATGTATGTAGTCCGGCCCTGGGTGAATCATCCACTGGTGACGCCCACTTCCTGTCACCTTCTGACTTGGGATAAGCAGGTGAGCTGTGTCCCCAGGACCCCTGACCCTTCTCCCTGGAAACAGAGGCCATCTCTCAACTATCAACTCCATTTCCTTTGCATGGAGGCTGTCCTAGTTACAGAACCTTCCGTTTAGCCTTAACGTGCCCTTGTCTCCTCTGAGTCATGGAAGGAGGACTGGCCCCAGCTTTCCATCCATGGAGAATCTCAACAGAGACCTGGATCCCTACGAAAACTCTCCCTCTTTGAATCATGGAATGATTTTGAAATCCTCATTTAAAGCCACAACACAAAGCCACCTTTGCCTGGATTTTTCAAAAACCTAAGGACTCCACTTTCTTCTTAATTTTATGGGCAATTAAGGCAAAATTAAGGCAAAACAAATGGTTAGGTATGAGAAAAGGAGAATGAAGCATAATTATCCACTCCATCTAGCCTGACAAGCCCTATCTAGAGAAAGACTATTTACCCTACCATGGCTAAACATGATGATTTTACCTGGTGGAACATTATTTTCTAGAATTTGTTTTGATAAACTAACAAATTTATAATCTGGAGTTCTAATTAACAATACTATGTTTTAAATTAATATTACAGATGAGAGTGCTTTGTCTCCTTAGCTTATTAGTCAATTTTGGGGGGAAAGAATTCCTTTTCACCTTTCTTCCCACCTTTGTCTTCACTATGTTGTCATCCTCCCCGCTTTGTCTCTCCCTCCACTGGTCTAGCTATTTTTTTCACCTGCTATGTGAACATAGCCTGACCTACAGGACCTAGAGCACAGACAGCCCAACTCTTTAGACCTGGCCATTTGGATCACTTCACACGATAAGACAGAAACTCAAGATTCTTTTATAGTCATAAGAAAAATAAGAGTAACTGTCACAGCATTGGATTCTGACAGCCACGATGGCACAGATAGTCCTATCGTGGGGCTTTGAATACCACAGAGCACATTTTTCTTGGCTTTCCCTGGCAACCTGGACATTTTGCCTTATTTCTGAGAGGTTTTATAGGCTAATGGGAAGTTCTTATTTTGGTTTCCTGAAGAGCTGTAGAGTTCTCTCAGAAATGAAGTGGCAACTCCCTGGTCTGGAGAAGAGTCTTGGTCTTTGCTTATGTGTGCTGAGTTTCTAACAGAACAATTTTCACCAAAAGTCACTGGGGAGAAAGTTGTGAATCTGGCCCTGTATTTTACCCCTGAATGTTCTATAACCTTAGTTACTAAAAATCACAAACCAGAATATGACCCGAGGGACTACCCAGAGCCAAGCTAAGGGTCAGGACTAGAGTCTCCAGCTCCCCCAACAAGCTGCCTGGTCTTGCACATTTTTTTAATTGAATTCTTTATTGGTACAATTTATATACATCTCACAATCACACATAACATTGGGGAATTTGTACCAGTATATGACACAATTTAATTCTCATTTTTACCCAGATTCCCTACCCACTCACACCTCCCCACCCCCTATATACATGCTCTTTTATTTTCTTTCAGAATCATATTTATTCCTTCCTCTCATGACATTCCCACACCAAATTTCCTTTGGAAATTTCCCATTCTACAAAAACTGTCATACTTTCTAGAGCTCATTTGCATCTACAGGTGCTCATATCAAAGAAAAGGTCCAGTATTAGTCTTGCGCATGTTTAACATGGTTCTTTAGGGTCCTGGGCACTTTCTCAGGCCAACGCTCCTTGTTTTCCCCCACTCCTGTGCTGAGCATGTGCTTAAAGTGCACTTGAGGAGGGTCAGCAAGGAGAACCAGGGCAGGGACGAAGCTGGCTGTTAACCAGGAGCTGCAGGCTGACCTATTGCAAAGGGCACTCTCACGCGTAGGTGCGAGGCCCTTCCGAGTTGCCCTGTGTCCTTCAGCAGCGGTGAACTTGAGAGCGGTGGTGCTGCGCCGCGACCCTCTCACCCAGCTCAGGCCTCACAGGTTTTGATTTGTAAATATTCTCCTGAGAACGGTCTGTGGGTCTGTGAGAAGCGTTCTTTTGCTTTAGCAACTCCTTGCAAAGTGAACTCTTGTTTTTGTTGTTGTTATTGCTTTTGTGGTTGATGAAGCAACTACTTTCTGGTTTTTACCCTTGGGGGTTCCTGGGGAAAGTCTTTGGCCAAAGGGTCAATAACTAGCTTCCCAAGCTGGGTGGAAGTCTGAATTGAGCCAAGAGGGGATGCTTCTTCCCCAGGCCTAGGTGGTCCCCGGGAGAGGACGCTAGACGCTCAGATTGTGAACTTCAGGAGCTTTGAGATATGAGAGTTAATCGAGATTGAAACTTTTATTTAATACATGAGAAAACTGAGGCCTAGTGAGCAGAATTTTACCCATGACCACATTCTCCATTTATTCCAAATGAACTTGCCAAATTTCTATTGAATGCCAGGCATCAGTCTTGGTGCTGGGAGTGGGACAGCAAACATATAGACCTGAGAGGGTCATATGGAGATCAATAACAAAATCAAGGCCCCTTACCCTCAGCCTTTTAGATACATCTCCCAGTGAGAAGGCCCCATCAAAGGTTCTCAAATTACCCCATGAAGTACATGAGCAGGGTGAGGGATGGCGGGAACCCACTAAGTTACATATACACACAATTGGAGTATGGCTGTCTATATAAAGGGAAGGAACTCACAGATGTCATCAGGTCCTCAGAATGACATCTGACTCCCAGAGGTGCTGGAACCACTTCCTGAGACTCATCTGTGAAAAGCACAAAACGATTGTATGGGCATCTTGTTCGCCAAGAGAGCTGGCCACTAGAGGGGTTATTCTAGGGAAACCTAATAGGTTGCTATGAAGATGCTTCCATAGGGACGGCCTGGGATTGGTGGTTCCTGCTGCAGCTGGACTAGGTGACACTGTAATTAGGGAGGTGAAACAGTGAGTCAGTGGTTGAGGCTTAGTTAGCAGGAAAGGCAGGACCCTCATCTGAGAACTAGTCAGAGTTGAGAATGCTACTGCGGGGTTCTGGCCTCAAGAAGTAAAAACAGGGCCAATGGGAATGTCGCCTTTTTATGCTCTTTAGGAACAAGGTCCATTTGTTCTCAGTTTACCCCAAGCAGGGGATCCAGGCTCTATATACCTCAGTCCTCTCTTGAAGGGTGTCACTCCAACCAATAGTTTTATCTGCAGTGGTGACAGTATCACAGACTTGGGTAGAAGGTAGACTCTGGAGTTCTCATGTTGATGCGATGGTGAAAAACAAGAAGAGCCGTAGATATTAACATTTGCTCATGGGTTGAATGGTTCCCTTCTTTCTTTCCTTGAACAAATATTTATTCTGTATCTGCTCAAGGGGAGACAAAATGGGCAGTGAGGTAGGTGAAATCCCTGTCCTTCCACAGTTCATGACATGGATTCATGGCATCCTGATACAACAGAAATACATTTATTTGTATATCGAGTTACATGGAGAGCCCTTGGCAACTTGATTCTCATGAATATCCCAAAGCCATGCCCAGGTGGGTAATATTACTCTTTCTGTGATCTTAGCCTGCTGTGCAAACAAATGGAGTCAGTGATGGAAAGCTCAGGGGTTATGGCTTGGTGTCACCAAGCCATGCTATCATCTTGCTGGCATGAAGGGGTTTAGATGGAAGAAGCAGGGCTCAGGAAATGGTCCTGTCCTAGGAGGGAAGGTGCCCAGTTAGCAGCGTCCTGATCGGCACTAGTTCTGGGCAGAAGGAGAGAGGTGCCTTCCACATGGGGTGTGGCTGCTGTGACCTGGGATTCAGGGATCGAACTGTTGGCTGGGTTCTCTTGAGGGACCTTAATCCTGCCTTTGAAAAGCTGCTTAAAAATAATAGCACTAAATAAATCTTCACAGTGGATGGGAGAAGCTAGACATCTGTTCCCATCCCCCAGGCAAACAAGAAGCAATTAGAAGCTGGAGTCAGCTGAAAGGTTAGGTGCCTGTCCATGGCACGGGCTATGAGACGTTGCCAGGTGGGTCCTCCTGCCCCAGGCTCTGCTGACATTCCAACATTGTGCTTTCCAGGACACACAGGTGCAATTGTAACCACACAGGTGTCTGTGGGTTGGACACATGTTCAACATCTGTCAGGTGCTCTAGACTGGGAGTGTTAGAAGGACGAGGACTGTGTCCACGTTGGTCACCCCTGGACCCAGGGGTCTGGCCGAGTGTGAGAAAAATGAATGGAGTAAAGGAAGAAAGGATGGACAGATGAATAAATAGCATTCTGTGACTACAGGGAGTGTCCAGTCTTTTGGTGCCCAGCCTGTGTTTCCCAACACACACATCTGTCAGAGCTAGCACAGATGGCCCACAACTTTTCAATTTTTTTAAAAATGAATGAATAGAAGCTGCATCTTTACCTTTAAATTACAGGTGATGTCTGCTTTTCAAGCTAGGTGGATGGTGTCCAGGTATTGAACGTATTGCTGTTATCATCCTGTTGAATATCACAGGTATTGTTTTGCATATGTTGAACACCCTGTTTTAAAATTAATTTTAGAAAGTAAAACAAGGAGGTGCCACCCATCTTTTTTTAACCACCCATCTTGCAGACTGAGAATCGTGGCAATAAAAACTAGCAGGTTGTTATTGTTGAAGGGAGGGCTCATAAAATGTTGCTATTCGTGGAAAAATCTCTTCATAAGGGCATGTGATTTGATGTGTCAGTTGTACTTCTGAAAATTGATGTTAAGCAAATTATTAAATACACATACATAGTAAACTCTGAGGATTCTCGTCACTGTTTTGTGTCACAATAAAAGAACAGAACAGGTGTGAGGATGTAGCTAGGTGGTAGAGCACCTGTGTGGGTACCTGGATTTCTGGGCTCAATCCCCAGCACTATAAACAACCACAACCACAACAACAACAACAACAACAAACCAGACATCCAGGGTTAAGGATTTGTTGAATAACTAACTGGTAAGATACTAAAACAATATAATAGATTGCTGTGAATACACCTGGAAGTCTACCAGAAATAAGCCATTAAGCTTTTAAGGAATAGAAAAAAAAATATAAAGTTCACTTCCATAAAAAGATATACATTTCTGATATTTACGTACAGAAACATTTCCAAGCCTGTATTCCAAGTTCAGCTATGCACTTGCGTATTATATTTTTATACCGGTCACATATTATATTTAGAATAAGAAAAATAATTTTTCATTCTGGGAAATGTAAAAGAAAGTCATTATGTAGCCTTAAGAAGAAGGTGCTGAGCTCTTCCGACATAGGAAGGATTTTGATGAGTGTGCAATCCACGTCACAGGATAACTGCTTCCTCCTCCTCCTCGTCGCGGGAGCTACTTCCTCACCATATTCTTTCCATGAGTCAGTGTGGGAGGATGAATTCACTGTTACTTGACGAATGATCTTGTCCTCAGTAGACAAAACCCATCAGCAAATTCACTCTGAAGCTTGGGGTGGGGGTGGGGTCCCAGCAAGGCGAAGTTGTGGATTCAGCAACAGCCATCCTCTCTGGCAAATAAACTAGTATCCCGACCCTTCCTGTGAAGACCCTGGTGTTCAGGGAGGCCGGGAACCAGCCTGAGGCTACTCAGCAAACTTGGGGCAGAGGAAGGACCGCCTGCGCTCCAACCCTCCAAGCGTGAATGGCTCAGCAGGGCAGGGAAACCGGAGGATGTGAACCAGTCAGGTGACCCAAAGTCCCTCTAGAAACAGCAGGATTTTCAGTGTGGGTCCCCTGCAGGTAAAAACTGAATTTCTTTTTAAGTGTTGGGGACTGAACCCAGGACCTTCGCACTGAACTAACCCTGAGCCTTTTTAACGTTTTGACTTTGAGACTGGGCCTCCCTAAGTTGCTAAGCTGCTCAGGCTGAGCTCTGACTTGGGGTTCTCCTGGCTTAGCTTTTCTTGTTTCATCTTCACCTTTTCAGTCTATCAGGTAGGACTCTGACTCTCCCCATTTTACAGATGAGGAAACTTGCTCTCTGCTGGGTGGGCTGCAGGCTCCCCCTGCCAAGGGCATAGGAGGGGTACTGGCGCGTGTCACAGGATACCTCCTTCAGACATCAGTATTCTCATCAGACAAGCAGGGTGAACTTCCATCACCAGATCCCTGTCTTTCTGGGGCCGCATGGCCCCATGACCCCCTACAAGGCCTCAGGTGGATCCAGCTGTATCATGTCTTGGAGGAGCCAAAGAGCTCCTTAGGGAGAAATAAGACTGACCACTGAAAAGCTGGGATTGGGAGGTGGGGAGCCAAGGTCTGGGTTGTCTTCTCTGTGACCCTGACCTGGGGGCACAAGCATGTTGGTGGCAAGATGGAAGAGTAGATGCTACTAAGGACCATGAGCCTGTGGGACACGCGGGCCACTCAGGCCTTTGAGGAACAGCCCTGTTTTCTGTGGGTGCTGGGTCCTCTTGGTAGTCATGGGCGTCCTGTGCCCTGTGGTTCCATGGCAACGTGGGGGCTGTCCACCCTGGGAGTGAGGGTGGCAAAGCGATCACAGGTCCTGTAAGGTGACATAAAGTGCTCCCAAATGATTTTTTTAAAAATATGTGTGTCATTTTCTCTGTTTTAGATTTTTTTATTGGTGAAAAATGGTGCTTCAATATTGATATTTTGTGGTAGAGATTCTTTTATTATCATTTTCAGTGTTATTTTAATTAAACTCTGTTTTGTCCATCAATACCTTTCTTTTGCATCATCCCTTTAATGAAATAATATCTTCACAATGAAAGTAATATGCTGTCTTTCCTGAGTAAAATTCCTATAGTAAAAATAAATATGTACGTGTATTGATAGTCCTATTATTATTGTTTTGTTTTCTTTTTGAGACAGGGTCTTGCTTTATAGTTCAGACTGGCTCTGAGCTCACTATGTAGTCCAGGCAAGCCTAGAACTCAGCACTCCTCCTGCCTCTGCCTCCCGAGTGCTGGGATTACAGGCGTGAGCCACCACGCCCAGCACTGTGGTATGTAGTATTGATGGCTGGTGGGCGTGAATCTCCATGCCCAGCATTATATGTGGTTACCAGGGATCGAACTCAGGACCTTGCACTTGCGAGACAGGTGCCAGAACCACTGAGCTAACCCTCCACCTCTCCTATTATTTTTTAAATGTGACCATACAATTATACACTACAGTTTTCTGCAATGTGCTTTAATTGCTTGAAACAAATGAGATAGATATATTGACTTTAGTTTCAAGTTATATTGTTTCCAGTTGCATAGTATTCAATTGTTATGTAGATTAATTTATTTAACTGGCCTCATGTCAATACCCATTTGCACAAGATGTTAAGTTGTTACTAAGGTTTTGTTACTTTAAACAACACCATACCAAATATCTTTTGTATATATATATTCAATTTTACCTCTACAATTAGTTGAGAGAAGAGAAACTGTAATTGGTTTTTAACACATTTTGGGAATAGCATTTACAGAACCTTAAATGGCACAATTAGTGTGAAAATGGCCTTCTTAAAAACTCCAGTTTCTGACCAAAATGAACTTTGGAATTTGATAGAGATAATTACAGGTGGGTGAAACGCACCTGAGCTTTGCCTGGTGGCCTTTGTTTCTCTTTGCCCCCAGATCACAGGAAGAATACACCTGAAACTTTTTTACAGGTAAAACTTTTGGGGTAGTGAATGTGGACATCTACGGGGGGAGAGACCCTGTAGTGTTGCGTGGGGTTATCTCACGCATGTGAGAATGTTTGTTGAATGGGAGTCAGCTGTGGAATTTCAGAAGAGCTGGCTGGGACTGGTACTGCCTGAGGCGTTTATGATGCCCCAGCTGTTTATCCAGCTGTGGGATAAATGGCTCCAGTCTGTGATCTAGAATGAGGCACATTGGCTTATTGCCTGGGTACCTCTAGAAGATTCAGATGCAACACAGAGTCAAGCTGGGTAAGGATTCTGGCTCTGAGGCACTGGACCTCAGCAGCTCAGAGATCTAGACTCTTGACTACCACAGTTTTCTTTGTGTACCCAGCACAGATCATGAGGTGAACTAGTGTTGAGAAAGGCTCCTGCAATCTCCATATATGAGATGCTACTCTGTGGCTTCTGACGTTGTGATCAGCTTTCTGGTCACCGAAAGAAGAGTCAGAATGTTACCAAGGAGCTGAAGAGAGAAACTAAAACTGTTGTGTGATCTCATAGGACAAGTGTGGGCTCTCATCTCAAAGCCAGGAGTCAGCTGCAGAAGTGGAGAGGCTGATGATATGGGCCCCGTGCACGTTATGATTAAGGACTTGCTTGTGACGGTATGGTCACTGCTTGCTGAGTTCCGTGGGTGAGACAGTGAGGAAAGGGTTGGGTTCTAGACCCAAATAGAATAATCATTTTTTTACTTTTCTATTCAATGCCTCCCTGCTGCATACCATAAGCTCTTGCCCTATCCCAGCTTTTAGGATGAAAGAAGGCTGCTTACAAATATTAAAACAAGATATTTTGCCCCTTGCGTTAAGGTACAATTTGAGATCTGAGCTTTCTAGCAGTTAGTGCAAAAATGGAAACACAAGCAAGTGTCTGATTTCTCAGATCCAGCAGAAATCCCTGGTGGAAAATTGCATTTGGGAATTCAGTATATAATTCCCTCTTGGTTTTTATGAGTTTGGGTGTAAATAATTTAAACTATATTTTCCTATAGCTGGATTCTACTCCTGACTGTTTCTCAAGAGCTCTGTGACTGGTTCTTAACATTTTTAAATGTCAGTCTTTGGATATGGTAAATAGAATACTATTTCTTGACAGGCCTCTCTGACACACCTATTGAAAGGGCTCAGTGAGATGTACTTTTTAGAAAGGTGCTTTCTTAACTAGAAGGCATTGAAAATGATCGAGAGGTTGTGGTAATGAGTGGTGATGAGCTTTGTATATTTAGATTTGCTATTGATGCTGAGGGCTGAGCAGAATAGAAGTGGTTTTGCTGCTTACCTATTATTATCAATGATTCAAGAATTCGTTCATTCATCCATCCATCTGCCCACTCATCCATCCATCCCTTCATCTGTTCATTCATCACTCATCTGTCCATCGATCCACCCATGCCACAGATATTTCTTGATAATCTACAATGTCCTAAGAGAAACCAAAGAATAAAAGATGAAAGACAGAAGCACATTTCTAGCACAGAAATTTCTTTCTATTCCAGAGACAAACAAGAGGAGTGGACATTACAGTGCATCAGAACACACTTTTTCTTTTCTAACTAAAAAGAAAAAGTGTTTCTAATTTACTTAGATCTAAAAATTCAACCTAAATGATAAATGTCTTTTTGCCGTGCTGGGGTTGGGAAGGAATGTGACAGCGAGCATATTTCCTTCTACCAGGGCTATCCCATGAGGGCTCATACTGGTCTTTCACCACTCCTGGGGTTAGCTTGGCATATTCAGGGATAACAGTGACTCCCTTTGTGCCCAGGCATCGTGGAGCCCTTCCCTAGGAACTGGGGAACCCAGATTTGTAATCATCTCAGTTCCTATATGTTGTGTTATGATCCCACTGTCTGATGTCTATGATTCCACTGTCATACGGCCACTGTAGTTTTGACTTAAATCAGAGTAGATTAGAAACTTAGTGGTCAAATGAGGGCAAAAACAGGTTCCCACCATCTCAAATTTTAAAGACATTCGGTTTCTGGGCCTGGATTCCAGAACATAGCTTCTCCGGTGGCCATTTGTTCTGTCTGCCTTTCTGAGACCTGAAGGCTTCTTCCTGAACCAAAAGTAGGTCTGTCCCTCCACTGTCACTGATGCTGGGTTTCAAGGAACTGAGGAGGACTCACACATCCAAGGCCACGAGAGGGAGTTGCCGTCAGACCTGGGAGGGAATACAGCATCCAAGTTAATGCATTCTTGTGAGATTTATGAAAATGTAGGCTTTACCAACTGGGGCAGTGTTTCTTAGATACAGTAGTCCCCCCTTATCTGCGGGAGATGTGTTCTAAGAGCTTCCCACGGATTCCTGAAATCTCAGACAGGACCAGAACTTGTACACATACTGTGTGTTTTCCTACACAAACATACCTGTTATGAAGTTTAATGTATAAAATAAGTGCAGTAAAATTAACAATAATGAAATGTAACATAGCAACACACTGTCACAAAGGCTATGTAAATGAGGTTTTCCTCTCACACAATATCTTATTGCTCTTTGTATCAGTCCATTGGCCCATTGGTGGGACATAATGCCTGACACCCACAATTTAAAGGAGGGGAGGTTTAACCTGGCTCATGGTTTCAGGGCACTTAGTCCATGGTTGGCTGATTCTAAGGCAGGAACATCACGGCAGATGGGTGTGGCAGAACATAGAAATTTAGTTTGTGGCAGGTAGGCTGCGGAGCAGAGAAACAGCTCCAGAGAGCAAAGGGCTAGGCACCAGACATATCACCAAGGGAACACCTTCGTGATCCACCCAGACACACCCAGAAGTATGCTTTGCTAACTTGCTAGGTATTACTTAATCAATCAAGTGGATGTATCACAATTATCAATCACATCCTGTATTTTCTCCTTATAATGAGATGAGGTGACATAATGTTTTCCTGCTGAGATGAAGAGAGGGGAGTGACATGAGTTGGTTACAGTCTTAGGATACTATGGAGGGTTACTAACACACAAGCATCACCGTATGGCAACAGTGAACCTGGTGACCGGGAGGGTTACTAAATGACTAATGACTATAGCACAGAGGCCCTTCACAAAGGGACAGTTCACATACCAGGCAGGACTGCTGTACATGTGAGATTTCCTCGTGCTGCTCAGAACAGTGCCCTATTTAATAGTTATGAATCATTTGTTTCTTAAATTAAAGCACAGCTGATCATAGGTGGCTTTGGAAGGCTAATCTGGGTGGGCTGAGTATCAAAAATCACTGTGATTTTTTTTCTTGTTTTGTTCACTTCGAAGACTTGGAAATTGCCATTAACTTGGTTACCGAGGGCCCAGTATGTGCTTCCTGTATTATCCTTGCTTTCCATTTAATGAGGAGAGTATTCATGCAAAGCAGAAAAGTCATTTATTAGGATGAGGCTAAGGGGAGAAAGGACCAGTGCCCCTGGTGCCACTGAGAGTCATTACATATTTGAAGGAAAGAATAAGCCACCTAATCATTCGACACTGCAGGGAATCAGTCCTCCAAAGGGATGGGAAGCAGCATCCTAGATTCCTCTCTTCTCCCTTCTCTGTGCACATAAGTGATTGTCAACACAGTAGTAAGCTACAGGGCCACAAAAGAAGTAGAAATCAAGGGTGAGAAACATGGCAGTGGAGGACCTCAAGGATACCAGTTTATAAACAGTCATTGTGGAAAAGTGCCCTTGTATCCTTCTTTTGCTCCATAATACAGGACCTTAAAACCTCTGTTCTGTCAACTTGAGAAAGACTGAAATAGAACGGGTCCTCCCCAATATGTGGTAGTCCAAGCTATGTTTGCACACTTACTACCTAATCCTAACTACTTTCATATTTTATGTATAAAAAGCTTTTACTGGTGTTCTGGATACTTAGTAAATAGACTAACCAGAATTTATCCCTTGCTCTAAATTTGGGCGATCTGTGCAGGAGAGGTTTAGCTTTAAGGTTGATGACATCGTGCGTATTATTTCTGAATAAATTTCCTTGGAGTCATCGATCCAGTGAGTGTCAAATAAAATGTGATACCCACAAAATTCATGTATGACCCTGACATTTTTTTCCAGTACTTAAAGTAATTGCCCTTCTGTTTAATAACAGTGTTTATAAAATTACTTTCTGATTGGCTAGGTCCATGGCACACTCGTGTCAATAATCTGCTGCAAATATATGCCTGTGGCCTTTGGTCTTGGTTTTCAAAATAATTTTCATCTTCTAAGCGTGAATTGGTGGCTGGCTTGGAGCTAGGAGTCAAGACTCCTGTGCACCGATCTTCTTTTGCTATTTGGTCTCTGGCATTTGGGGACGGTCATTTCAGCTTCCTAGGTTGGTACGCGGAATTGAGAAAAGATCTCATTTCTTTAGTGACTGCTGTTTCTTCCTAATGGACTTTGAGGTCATGGAACGAGCAGCCTCCTTTAGGACTCAGTGCTCCTCAGAGAAGCTTCCTTTGCCCTTGTAGTGAGTTTTATTCTCCACATTTTAGGGGCTTGGAAACTGGGAAGTGAATGGGTAAGTCACTTTCCAATATCACTCAAGTGGAGAGGAGGCAGCTTTAGAATCTGCCCTGGCTCTCAATACCCAACTTGGCAAGGAGACTCTTGGAGACGATTATTTCTGATCCAGAATAAAGCTTAGACTGTTGAGGCCACATACCCAGGATTTCCATTCCTCACCGACTGATTTAATTTTTGAGGGACCACCAGTCAGGAAAAGGAGGCCGACTGTTATGTCCCTGAGATCTCTGAGAAGAGACTAGGTTGGTAAGGTGGGACTGGGACATCCCTCTGAAAAGAACACGAGCAAGTCCATAGAAAAGACGCCACATCACTGGTATTTTCCATTTTGATTTAATTCCTTGTAGATATGTCAACAGCCTTGTGGGATGGGAAGTCCCTTTGGACTTCTATGATAATTTTTTAATTTACTTTTTAAAGTATTCTGAAACAACAGGAGACTTACAAAAAGTGCAAAGAATTCTCAACTAGCCTTTGTCCAGTATCTGGAATGCTTACCATCTTCGTTTCACTTAGTTAAGATGATCAAAACAAGAAAATGAACCTTGATGCAATATTATTAATTAATCTACAGACTTTGTGCAAATGTCACCAGTGTCCAATTAATGTCCATTTTCTGGGCCAGAATCCAATCCAGTATTCCACACTGCATTTAGTTGTTGTCTCCTGAGCCTCCTCTAATCTGGGCCAGTTCCTCAGTCTTTGTCCTTTATGACCTTGACACCTTGGGAGAGGAACTGTCACTTGTTTCTAGAATGCTGCTTAGTTGGTTGTGCCTGTTGTTTTCTATGAACAGAAGCTGGGCATCAAGAGGAGAACGTCACAAGGGGTTGCTTCATCCACTGATAGCGGGAGGTGGTAAAGCCTGACGGACCAGTTTCACTTTCAGTCACACACTGAAGACAGTGTCTTCCATGTTTTTCGGTTGGAAAGCGTACTCTTCTTTTTCTTTGTGATGAAAAGTGTTTTGGGGTGAGATTCTCTGAGACAATAAAAATATCCTTTGGGTCTTTCGGACTTCTACCTGTTGGCTTTTATCTCCATTGGTTGATCTTGCTTATGCGATGACTATGGTGAGATGCTATGATAATGCTCCTATTTTTCTTATGTTGGAGTTCTTTTATAAAGAAAAGCTGTCTGTCCTCCCCTGCCAATTATTTAATGTTTTAATCAGTATGGCTCACAAATATTGATCCTATGGATTATAAGTCCATTACCTTCAATATTTTTTCTCAAGTTGTTCCAGTATATATTTAATATATATAGTTAGAAATATACAAATTATATGTACAACCTATATATATTTACATATAAATATATAATTCATTATATAACTAATTTATAATTATAATAAATTATAATATACAATTATATATTTATATTTATATACAAATATATTATATATCTCTATATATATTTTTTACTGGACAGGTACAAGCGCTATATAAGAAGGGTCTTCCTTTTACCACAAAGCCTCAGCCTGATGCCACTGATAATAGCATAGAAAGTCAATGTATATATTTCAATACATTTTCTGTACCAATATACAAGGGGTGATTGGAATAGACAATGGATGTTTAAATTTTTAAAAAGCTTATTACCGTAAAAGACCCATTGCCATTAATTCCCTTCCAATATTCCTCCTCACTTCAAACACATATTCCACCCTTCTGAAGCAGGTTTAGAAGTCCACTTTCACGAATGTCGTTGGGGAGTACCAGGGCCATCTAAAACCATGGCAAGTTTATGAAATCACCACGGTGTGCCCTCAGCCGTTTTATCACCGTACTGGGCACTATGAGACTTGTGTCTCTCCCTTGATATCCAAATGAATACAAAAGGTAAATGTTTTGAATCGTTTCCGGACACTCAGGCAGCCACAATAATACAAACAAAAAACTCAGGAAAGAAAACTTCTTCACCGCTTCAGAAAGGGACAGATATAATGAGATATGTGTGTTTGAAGCCAGGGGGAGCATTTTGAAAAGGTTAATGACAATTTGTCTCTTATTATAATACATTTTTAAACACTTTAAACATTTACCATATTTTTCAAGCACACACACCATATATTTTTTAAAACACAAATTGAAACGCAGTCTTATACTTTGCTTTGTGTGCATTGGGGCCAGATACCTAAAATAAATCAATCTAGAGAAGGAAGTGATACTATAGCTTTACAGCTTCAGGAGTTTTGATCCATGGTTGCTTTTCTTCTGTGGTGGAGGCCCTGGGCGGAAGAGGTCTGTGTTAACTCATGGTGGCTAGACAACAAAGAGAAAAACTAGTGGCAATGTCTGTCCCACAATCCCCTTCAAGGATGTATCTCCAATGACCCAACTTCCTCCTGTTAGGTCCCATCTCTGAATGGTTCCACTATTTCCCATTAGTACCATACCCTGGTGGCCAAGCCTGTACCATATGAATCTGTGAGGGCTGATTAATATGCAGCTATAATACTTTGCTTTTTACTAATATATCACACATATCTTTGTATG
>PVIC010009373.1:0-45764 GCA_004025085.1 Thryonomys swinderianus
AGGGCCACACCAACTATGCCAGGAGACATTTGGGTAAACTGAGGCAGAGAGCTATGCAGTGGGAAGTCAACTGAATGCATGTAGTCAAAAGGAGAGACTTCAGAGATGAGGCAAGATGGGAGCAAACAGAAGGGAAGCAAGATTTTTCTGAAGCCTCCTGCCCTGGGGCAGATGTGAAGACCCACCCTTTTTTGTACCTCCGCACAAAGGCCTAGTGAGGTGGGCTGGGCGGAGGGGGCCCCCGAGTGGCTTCTGCCAGCCACTCTGAGCTCCAGCACAGCTGGTGGACCTTACAGACAAGAAGGGAGGAATGACAGGTGCAAAAATGGAAGGCACGAGCCGCAAAGTCCCAGAGTACACCAGCAAGGGGCCGCGGAGGGGACCGCGGTAAAGAATGTGGGCAGCAGAGGCCGGTGGACGCATGGAGCAGAGGTGGAGTAAGCACCTCTGTGCCAAGGAGTTACGTCCTCCCGAAACACAGACCCAGAGGGAGCATCGGTTACCTGGTGCTGTCACACGAATCTCTCAGGGTCAGGCCTCTGTGTCAGGGGCCCAGAGGAGAAAACTAAATCATCACGAGTAACGGGTGTGCAATGGTGAAAACTGGGCTTGTGGTGTCTACGCAGTTTTGAGTCCTGGTTTGTTGGGTTTGTTTCTGTTTTGTTCCCCTTTAACATTATTCTGTGAACACTTACCATGTTAATAAAAGACTGGGCTGTGTCAAAGGACTAACTGCCTTCATGCACAAAGAGCCCCTCAAAGAAAAGAAATCGAGGGCTGGAGGGTTAGCTCAGTGGTTCCGGCGCCTGCCTCGCAAGCACAAGGTCCTGAGTTCGATCCCCGGTAACCACATATAATGCTGGGCGTGGAGACTCACGCCCACCAACAATCAACACCGCATACAGCAATGCCGGGCGTGGTGGCTCACGCCTGTAATCCCAGCACTCGGGAGGCAGAGACAAGAGGATTGCTGAGTTTGCAGTGGCTTGCCTGGGCTACATAGTGAGCTCAGGGCCAGCCTGAACTACAAAGCGAGACCCTGTCTCAAAAAAAAAAAAGAAATCAAGGGGCTGGGGATTTAGCTCAAGTGGTACCACGCCTATTTTGGAAGCACAAGGGCCCAAGTTCGATTCCCCAGTACCACCAAAAAGAAAAGAAAAAAGAAATCAATGAGCAAATAGGGAAAGTACAATAACAAAGATTCACCAAGGAAAGGAGAGCAAAGAACCACTAAACAGAAATGCAGTGCTTACTTTAAATCCCCCTAAAAGCAATTCCACTTGTGACAAAAGAATAGACAACAAATCCGCCAGAGATCACTCTTCCTGGCTTTCAGAGGTCTGATAGATCTAACAAGACTCAGTGGGGAGTCAGGATGAGTAAACACACAGTTTGGGTAGAAACAACACGTAGTATAACCTCTTTGGAGGCCTAGTTAGTAAATCTACCAAAATTTTTGTTGCATATAACTTTTGGTCCAACAAATTCACTTTAGCTGGGAATGGTGGCACACACCTGTAATTCTACCACTCAGGAGACTGAGACAGGAGGATCACCATGAGTTCCGGGTCAGCCCAAACCATATAGTGATATCATGTTTAAATCCCCCTAAAAGCAGTTCCACTTTAATAAATGTATACTATGGATAAGATGTGATAGACAAACTCGGTGTGTAAAAAAAATTCTATTATAGTAAAAGACACATTGCATTTATTCCCTGTGAAGTAGTCCCCCTCACTTTGAACACACTGATCTCACCATTCTTGCCACTTTCTGAAGCAGTTCTGGAAGTCCTCTGTCCTGTGTGTCTTTAGTTATGCTGACATAACTGCCTCAATGTTCTTAGTCAATTAAAAATGTTCATTTTTCATGGTTATTTACACTTTGGGGAAGAACCAAAAGTCGCACAGTGCCAGATCCAGTGAATAATCACTATGTTTTCATGAGTTCTGCCTTTCTGTCACTGGGCAGCAGCATTCCCTGCACTTTTTATCTTGATGAACAAAGACATAAAAGACTCCTAGTACAGTTTCAGAAAGTGGCAACAATCACAAGATAAGCAAAACAGAAAACTGTGGGTGGGCTATGTATCTTTTTCTTTTTTTGAGACAGGGTCTCGTTTTGTAGTCCAGGCTGGCCCTGAGCTTACTATGTAGCCCAGGCAAGCCTCAAACTCAGCAATCCTCCTGCCTCTGCCTCCCGAGTGCTGGGATTACAGGCATGAGCCACCACGCCCAGCTACTACAATTATTTTTAAACAATTACTATATTTTTGATCACCCCATAGGAACAGAAAAAAATGTAAAATCATTAAGTACAAGATACACTAAATTGTTTTTTTATTTGTTTTGGTTTTGTGAGAGTTTTGTTTTGCAGTTCAGACTGGCCTCAAACTCACACTGATCCTCCCCTTCAGCCTCCTGAAGACTGGGGTGACAGGCGTGCACCACCACACCCAGCTGTACTTTTTTTAATGTCCCAGGTATGGTGGCACACATTTTTTAATTCTAGCATTCTGGGAGGCTGAGGCAGGAGGATTGCAAGTTCAAACCCAGCCCAGGCAACTTTTCAAAGTAATAAAGACTGGGGATATAATTGAATGATATAGGTCTTGCCTAGTATACACAAGGTCCTAGATTCAATTCTCAGTATTGAAAAAATAGTAATAATTAATAAACATATCCTTACCAATAAATAGGGAGCAACTGCCTATACCATAGTATTAAAAGGAGACACATACACTTTTTGTTTTGTTTTTTTGTTTCTTTTTTGAGACAGGGTCTCGCTTTGTAGTTCAGGCTGGCTCTGAGCTCACTATGCAGCCCAGGCAAGCCTTGAACTCAGCAATCCTCCTGTCTCTGCCTCCCGAGTGCTGGGATTACAGGCGTGAGCCACCATGCCCAGCGACACATACACTTTTATGGAAAGTTGTTTGAACAAGATTAATAAGAAAAAGCAAAGCATCGAATAAAATGTCTAACATTCTCTCATTTGTTTGACATTAGACGTGTGTGCATGTACACACATGTGTGCATACATACATATCATGTACATATATGTGCCTAGATAGCTTCATGACAAAACTGTTGCAGCCTTCAGGGAGAGGGAAGGAATCTTTCCAGTGGTCTGTATTTTTTCTGCCATGACCATGCATTACTCATACAATTAAAAATAGCAATAAACAGAGAACAAGTCGGTGCTAAGGCACTGGAGGTCAATTCCTGATCTAGAAATAAACCAGCTCCCACCAGCACGCAGCCAGGGAGAAGCAGCCAGCAGAGGGAGGAGGCTGACTCCAGACCCAGGGCACCCCTCTCCCTACCCCCACCTGGCCAAGGGGCCCCCAGGCCGCTCTGCCCTCCCCTCAAGAAGTGAGCCACAGCTGAAGGGCTGGGGTCCAGATGCTGACCTGGCCGGCTGCCGGGTACAGCCACCTACCGTCAGTACTGACACCCTCCAGAGCAGGGCTTGGGGCACTGCCGATCACTGTGCCCTCCGGAGAGCTGGGGTCCTCCTCCTGAGCTGTGGCCGATGTCCAGCGGGGAAGGCGAGAGGTGCCCTGGGAGATGAGCTCCCGCAGGTAATGCTCAATCACCTCCTTCCCCTAAAAGCCGGAGAGAGCCTGGACATGTCACCATGGACCAGAACAGCAGGGCCACCACACACCTGCAGTCACCCCCTCCCAGACACTGGGGTCCGTGGAGAGCTGCAGTGTGGCCATAGGAACAGGGGTGCTGTGAGTGTCACACACAAGTGGGATTTCTGGACTCAGAACGGAACAAAGAATATAAACTAAGGCCGTTTTGTATTGACAACACCTTAAATAAATTATATAATTAAAGTTAATTTCACCTGTGATTACATAAACAGGCCTGTACCCAAAGAAGGATTCTGAGTGCTTTAAACTAAACGATGACAACTTGAACAATGAAAACTCACCACAGAACATTACTTCTCTGTCCACTGAATTCATTACATAGACCCCCCCATCTCGGGGGGCTGGCACAATCCTAAGGTGCCCCCACAACAGGCCGGTCTTTTCCTTCCATCATCTCATGAGATAGGGTCATGACTACAAACCTATTTTACAGGTGAGAGACCAGCTGGGAAGGAGAGGACTCTTGCCCCAGGTTGTTGGGGGACAGAGCGGGGCTGGGCACCTCTCCTCACCCTCTTGACATTGGTGGTGTACTGCTTCATGGCAATCTTCTCCAAGGCACTTTCAAAGCCAAAGAAGGATTGGATGTCCAGGGAGGCCGACTGTTCGAAGCAAGTCCAGTCTTCATTCTCAGGATGGACCTGAAAGCAGGGCAGGGCGACGCCAGGGTCTCAGTGTGAGGGATATATTAGACAGCTTGTCATATCCTAGTGACACTGAGGGCCCACCCAGGGGACAAAGCCAAGTCTACACTGTTGGGAAACAAAGTGCCTTTTCATGAGGGGCTAGAGCAGCAGAATGTGAGCACTGAGCCCCGATCCCTTAAAACTATATGTAGACATGTACTTATATATAAGTAATAGGCTTAGCATAGTATATCATTTATATACTATAAATGAGTTATACAGCAATACTACAAATACAAGTGGTGCTGCACCTGCCTGGCCAGCACAAGGCCCTGAATTCGATTCCCAATACTGAAAGAAAAAAAAAAGGACAAGAAAATCATGGTGTGTCCTTATTCATTTTATTCACAAAACCCAGCACCACTCTTGGCTCTTCCCAAAGTCAAAATAGCCAGGAAAGGTGGACAATTTGAATCAATTCAAGACATCAAAGCAGTCAGAGGACTTCCAAAACTGCTTCAGAAAGTGAGGAGAGGTAAAGTGTGTTCAAAGAAAACCAAAGGGAACTATTGGGGGGCGGTTTAGTGGCAATGTGTCTTTTTTTGTAATACATTTAAAAAAATTTTTTGGCAGTATCAGGGATTGAACTCAGGCCCTTGTGTTTGCAAGGTAGACACAGTGCCACTAAGCTAAATTCCCAGTAAATATTTTTAAAATTTAAACACCACATTTTAATCACATTGCATAGCCTTATGTATCTATAAATATAAATCTGTCAACAAAAAGAATTAACTGGCAAAGCTACCATTCAGACCCGACTTCATGCTCCTGGGGAAGTTCCAAGAGTCCAGAGAACATGCACGTTCCTAAGCCAGCCCCTGATGGGGAGCAGGTGCTGGGTGGGGTTGAGGAACCGCATCCACCAGCAGCCTCAGAGTTGCCCGTTCTGCTGCTGACAGTCACCCCAAGGCCCTGCATACTGATACCTGCTGCCCTTGGGAGGACTGAACTCAGGCCTGCCTCCAGGAGGCTCTGGGAGGAGATGGAGGGAAGACAGGAGACACAGTGGGCACTTAGTGGGTATCTGACGCCTACACAGCACCATGCTAAGGGTCAGAGACCTGAGAGATGAAGGAGGCAAGGTCCCACCTCGGGAGAGACCCAGCAGACACATACCAGAGCCACCCACGATCCTCTGTACTCATAGCAGAGTGGCTGCCTTCCTGGAAACTGATCTGGGGTCAGCCTGGGCTAAGGTGTGCTTCACCTACATCATCTGCTCGGTCTTCCTGAAACCTGAGGATCGGTAAGGCAGGATCCATTCATATCATCCGCATACAGAGAGAGACGGTGTGGCCCAGAGAGGGCACATGACTCAACAAGAAAAAACAGAGCGAGTTAACACTCAGCCACTGTCCTCCAGGCTCCATGGCTGACAGGACCTGATCCTGCAGCTCCACCTGGTCTCACCATGCTGCCTCTTGTGCGACTGCTCCCATCCCTCTGTGGGGAAGCTCCTCTTGTCTTTGCTGCTCCTCGGTGTCTCCCAGCACCGATTTCTATCAGTATGTACTAGAGAATAATAACCATGTACTAGAGAATAGTAACCATTATACAGCAATAAATAATTGTTACGGGGCGGAGATTTAGCTCAGTGGTTCTGGTGCCTGCGTCACAAGTGCAAAGTCCTGAGTTCGATCCCTGGTAACCACAAACAACGCTGGGCGTGGTGACTCATGCCTGTAATCCCAGCACTTGGGAGGTGAGGCAGGAGGATTGCTGAGTTCGAGGCTTGCCTGGGCTACATAGTGAGCTCAGGGCCAGCCTGAACTACAAAGCAAGACGTCTCAAAAAATAAAAAATAAAATAATAATAATAATAATTGTTACTATTTGGATACGTGTGTGTGTGTGTGTGTGTGGTACTGGGGATCGAACTTGGGCCCTTGTGCGTCCAAGGTTGGTGTGGTACACTTGAGCTAAATCCCTGGCCCTCAATCGTTACTATTTGAAAGGTAACACACAGAACTAGCATGTACAAGGCACTGGTCTAAGGGGTTTGATAAGAACATCTCACTTGAGTTAATCCTCCTTGTAACCTATGTGATAGGCATAACTGATGATGACCTATTTACAGATAAAGAATTAAGCAGCTTCCTAAAAGAAAAAGATGGAAGGAAAGAGGGAAAACAGAGACTAACAGATTTAGCACATACAAGATGCTGGGGACTTTTGAATTTCAGATAAGCAATGAAAGATTTTATTTGCTTGTTTGTTTTTTTGTTTTGCAGCACCTGCAATTGCAAGGCAGTTGTGGCCCCACTGAGCCAAATCCCCAGGCCAATAAAGGATGTTTTCCTTCCGGATCCGAAACACAACAAGCGATACTATCAACCGTTTCTCTGAACCATAAATGCACCTGGCATCCTGTGCTGCCTGACAGCGACAGGGGAGGGGGCGGGGCAGCAGGGAGAGCGCCGCACCGTGTAGCTGCAGTTCTCGTGGACCACCACGCGGCTGGAGAAGGTCTCGTTGTGCGCCTCGATGTGCAGCGTCCTCTCCCTCCAGTTCAGGACGTTTTTCTGCACGAAGACCACGTGCTCTACGCCCGCAACCTGCAAGGGACGGACAGGCAGGCGTGTAGGACACGCGTGAGACCCCGAAGGAGCAGCCTGGTCCCCCGGATCCCAGCCTCGGGTCCCCCCTCCCGCCGCGGACCGACCACTCACCTTCCGCAGCAGGCGCGGGGCGTCCACGCGCAGCCGGCAGCTCCGCTCCACCACGTGCACTGCCCCGTCGGCGCTGCGGGACTCGCGCAGGACCTCGCTGCCCAGGAACACCGGGATCTGCGGACAGGTGGGGAAGCGCTTCTCATAGGCCTGGAGTACAGGGGAGGAGCCGTGAGCGCAGCCCTCCTGCCGGCCTGGCACGGGGACTATGAGGCGCGAAGGGAAGCAGTCTGCCTGAATGGAGCCACAGTGGTTTTTACCAACAACGCCACAACGTCTTTGTTTGTTTGTTTGTTTACCAACAAAGGTATTAAAGTATTTTAATACCTTTCACATTTCACTCTACATCAGAGTTTTCACCCTCAGAAGGAAGGGTGGGGTCTCTGGTTACATTTAAAAGAAAGGATTTCTCAACTGGTTGTGGTAATACAGGCCTGAAATCTCAGACCTCTGGAAGGCTGGGCTGGCATATCACAAGCTTGAGCCCAGCCTGGATAACAAGCGACTTAATAAGATGCTGTCCCAAAAGAAAAGGGCTGGGGAGGTAGCTCAGTGCAAAGGCCCTGGGTTCATTCTCCAGAACCACCAAAGACATTCCTTAGAAAAAGCATTTGATGAAATCCAACATCCCTGCATGATTATATTCTTTTTAAAAAGCCACCACAGTTAGATAAGTTCAAGAATAAGAAGCACACAGTTGGAAAAGTAAAACGACTTCTGTTTGCATATGCATGCTCTTATATGTAGAAAACCCTGTATATGTACACACAAACACACACACAAGGTTAGAACTCATATATATAAGTCCAGTGAGGTTGCAACATACAAGATCAGTTTGCAGGTCAACTGTGTTTCTACATACTACCAATGACCAAATTACAAAATTTTTAAAGAACAAAATTGCTTTGACAATAACATCAAAAAATGCATATATCTTCAAAGAAATACAGCACTTTACTCTGAAAATAAGAAAACACTGCTGAAAGAAATGAATGATTACCTAAATAGATGGGAAAATTTGCTCTGTTCATAGAATGGAAGACATAATCTTGTGAAGATGGCGACATTGCCCCCAAATGCTCTACAAATTCAATACAATCTGTTCACAGCCCAGCTGACTTGTTGGCAGAAACTGACAAGCTAGTCCTGAAATTCCTGCATAAATGGAAGAGATGTAGAAGAGCCAAAATAATCCTGAAGAAGAAGACAACTGGAATAAACACACCTCCTAGTTTCAAACATGTTATGAGGCGGCAGTCATCAAAGCAGTGCAGCAGTTGTGTATAGAAGAGCAGAAATCCAGATCAGCAAAGTAGAACTGAGAGTTTGAGAATCCAGAAATAACACTTCATATCTGCAGTCAATTGGATTCTGACAATAGGGTCAAGACAAATAAACTGGCCTGGGCAACTGGATATTAACACACAAAGGAAGGAAGTGACTTCAGTTTCACGCCATAAACAAAAATTGACTTGAAATGGAGCAAAGCCTCGGGGGTGAGATCCAAAACTATAAAATCTTACAAGAAATCATGGGGGTGGAGATGCAGACATACCTCAACAGCAAAACACTTGCCTGGGGGGCCGGAGGGTTAGCTCAGTGGTTCCGGTGCCTGCCTCGCAAGTGCAAGGTCCTGAGTTCGATCCCCGGTAACCACATACAATGCTGGGCATGGTGAGGTGGCTCACACCTGTAATCCCAGCACTCAGGAGGCAGAGACAGGAGTTCTGTTGAGTTGGAGGCTTGCCTGGGCTACATAGTGAGCTCAGGGCCAGCCTGAACTACAAAGCGAGACCCTGTCTCAAAAAAAAAAAAAAAAAAAAACACTTGCCTGGCAGATTCCAATACCTGGGTTCAATTCCCAGCACTGGAAAAAACAAATAATCGAACAGAAACCAACTAGAGAGGTAAATTTGTGCTGTTTGTTTGTTGCGCCAAAGCCCCTCGCCAGGCTCAGAGTGTAATATAGAACAGGCATTCTTTCCTTATAACTGGCCACATTACATTTGGAGTCAGACCAGGTGACTCACAGGTGCATGTCAAATGGTGCACAGGCTGGTACAACTTCCCAGCCACAGCTGCCGTGCAGATCCAAGTCCTGGTCTGTGAAGGTGCAGGACTCTTAAGTGAGATAACATCTTCGTGGTCCAGGACCAGCGTGGCTTCAGATGACATTCCATTCCTAGAGCTGCCCCTCCCTTAATTGTTTCAGCCTTTTTGTAAGAATGCCTTAGTTTTCTTTCCACACACCTTGCCTCGGTCAGCTCATGTCACCCAATGCCACACATCTCCCCCTACTCTATTCATACCATACATGTGTAAACAATGGATACTGAGGGACATGGCCGTCTGGGGTCCATGCCACATGCTTGGCATGGCCAATCCCAGTTTCCTGCTTTCTGCTTACATCTTGTTTCCATGTCTTGCCTTCGCTTTACACCGTATTGCCTTGCAAGAGATCGAGACTCGGCCAGGCCCTTCGAGTTTGTTCGTCTATTTGTGAAGAGAGGTTTCGCTATGTGGCCTGGGTTCAAACCCAATTTGTAGCCCAAGCTGTCTTTCAGGCTCTCAGGAGATCCTCATACCTCAGCCTCCTGACTTCTGGGACTGTAGGCGCGAGCCAACACAGCCAGCGGGAGTAAATATCTATCACCTGGAGTTAGTGGTTTCTGTAGTTATGATACCAAAAGCATGAACAAAAGAAAAAGTAAACTAGACATCACCAAAATTTAAAACTTTTGTTTCAAACAGTGCCAAGCAGGTGCTCTACCACTGAGCAGTACCCCGGCCCTCACACAGCACATTTTCAATGTGGGTGAAGATATAAATACTTGGCAATGTGTTCCTCATGAGCCACAGTGCGTGGGCTGGCAGCACAGGCTCTGTCCTCTGCCTGGGTGCAAATCGTGGCCCCACCGTGATGAGCTGCGTGACTGTTGGCAGGTCACACAACCTCTCAGTGCCCACTCCACGTGAGAACTAGGATGCGGGCACGGAGGAGGGGGACTGTCACTCTCTGGATTCTGTGTGTCTCAGGCAAGGTTCAGCACCAGGTGTAAGAAGTTAACCTGGGTTCCCTGACACTATACCCTTCACAAGGGGTGGCCCTGGGCCTGATGCCAGAGGCAGCGGGCCAGGATGGCCCCCAGCCACTGAGGGGCCATAGGCTCTGAGCTGGGGCTGCTTCCTGCTGCAGTCTAGAGCTGGGTGAAAATAGCTGCTGGGGACTCATGGCTGTGAGGTGAGCTCCATGCCAGCTCTAGAATGCCAGGTCAGAACCACTTACATTAATGGCTGATGTTATCCAAGTGGGGTCTGCTCTTAGCCTGCCCCAGAAATAGGATCTATGTAAGCTCCAAAAATAGTGGTGGTATCTAAGGACAGACACCTCCACCCCCTTTCCTTCTGGCTCCTGGAGGAGAGATGTGACCCACTGGCTGAGATGGGGGAAGAAATGGAATAGTGCCCTAGTGCCCTTGGTGCTACCCAGGCCCCACATGGTCAACCAGCCCATCCTCCCTCCGGTTCGGGAAGCAGAGCCACCTCCTGACAACAAATCCGATTGCTCTGAGACTTACCGGCATTAGAGCAGAGGGAAGGGGCTGCAGAGCTTGGCTGGGTGGTCTCCCGGCTCCTGCTTCAGCCCGGACAGGTCCCTACCTTTCATAATCCTGAAAAATGTCCTTCTCCCTCGTGCTTGTGGCTCAGAGGACAAAGCCAGGTTGAGCATCTCAGGTGGGGCCAGGTGCAGAGTAACAGCCCAGAATTTGTGTTTCCCAGGCCACAGGACCCAAGAGGTCCTAGTCATAGGTTTTCAAGAACCAAAAACGGCTCCTCATTCCCAATTTAGAAATATGGTCAAACTTGTCTGAGGCCTAATACTTTGGAACTGGGTGACGGGGCAAGTCGTTTGCCTCTCTGGGCCTCCATTTGCTCATCTATAAAATGGGGCAGTAAAATTCTCACCTCCTCAGAGGGAATCTCAGAGCAGCAAGCCTAGCGAGTGTGGACTGTACTGTGCCAGCTGTGTGGTCTTCCATTTAGTCCTCTGAATAGTGTCCCCATTTAACAGATGAGGAAACCTGAGCCTAAGAAGATCAGTAGTTTACCCAGCAGACCTACACTCTCCCCATCTCACAGATGATCACCTAAAGGTACTGTATTCTAGCCAGTCCTTCAACTCCTGCCAGGCCTCAGCCATACCATGCAGACCGTCCTTTCTGTCTCCAAACTGTGCTCCAGTACCAGACTCTCCTGTTCCCTGACAGATGGACATATTCAAAACAGGCCTGATGCCCAAACTGAACCCCACGCTCTTCACTGTGGCCCCCAAGACCCTGTGTTCTGTCCACCAGCCCACCTCCCACCTCAACTCCCACTCTGGCCATGCTGCATCCAGAAGCCAGCACTGCACCTTCCTCACCCAGTCCCTTGCGCCTGGTGCTCCAGATGCTTGGAGATTGTGCAGGGCAGGAGGCTGGAGACACAGGGGCCTCCCAGAGGGTGGGATCCGACCTGACTGAGAGCTGGTCTTCGTTCCTGACTCCCTCCCTGCCCATCCCCCACATGGCTGCCTCCCTGCTAGTCTCCCTCTCTCAGCCCGTTCATGTCCTTGACAGGGCTTATGACCTGCCTTTATCCCAGGAGACTCGCTGGTGGGCAGTGCACGCAAGACGGGGCTCCGAGGAACAATGGGTTGCTCTCCCTGGTGTGATTCACACCCAACACAGAAACACTAACCCACCACCCAGGGAATGAGACCAGCATGCATCCATGGCTCCCACAGCCCAGGGTGGTGGTGACAGGCCACAGGCTCAGCTGGATGAGGGCAAGCACTGCCCGACTCATTTCCTGTCCTAAGGAACCTCTTATTGGGCAAACCCAGTCTGCATCCCCCAGATAACAGGCCCTAGGGACACTGGCTGGCAGCCGGCGGCAGGGGCACAACTTCCACTGTAAGAGGCATCAGTGGCCACTCTGGCAAGAGAGATGCACATACTAGGGAGCCCTGGAACTCATCTGGAAGGCACTCGCAGTGTCTGAGGGCAGTTGGCACAGAGGGTCATTGGCAATGCTGTTCCTGATGCCGAAGGAGCGCTAACTACCATCTGGTGCCCTCTCAAAGCCCTGATGAGCTGAAGTTAGAATTTCTCCCATTTCACAGATGAGCAAGCAGAGGCTAGCCAGGCAGAAAATGGAGGCACAAAGCCTGTCTAACTCAGGACCTAAGTCTCAGCCACCTGTCCTGCCTCAGGGCACCTGGACCACCTCACAAACATCAGTGGTTTGGAAATGAGTTTGCTGTGGTCTTTATAAACAAACCCCTGGGCAATGAGGAATGAGGATCTAGGGGTTGAGAGGACGTTGGGAAAAACTGGCCTTTGTGTCCCTCTGCCACCCTGACCCCTTCCTGCCACAGCTAAGCGTTATAGGAGCCAAACAGGTCATTCTGACCAATGCCAGTACAGTACTGCACCCCAGGCCCTGGCAGGCCCTTTGCCCTTTCCTGCATGACCATCCACAGTGGGTGGCCAGCTGGGCAAGATACTGTCCTTTACCAAATGACCCATGCCGGGCGTGGTGGCTCACGCCTGCAATCCCAGCACTCGCGAGGCAGAGACAGGAGGATTGCTGAGCTCGAGGCTTGCCTGGGCTGCATAGTGAGCTCAGGGCCAGCCTGAACTACAAAGCGAGACCCTGTCTCAAAAACAAAAAAAAAAAACAAAAAAAACCAAATGACCCATGGGGTCACCAAGAAGCAAAAGGAGTTGTTTGGACAGCGTTCAGCTGTCAGGCCTAACGATCACTGTAGTGATTGGAGCCACATGCACTGTGACCGCGTGCGTTGCCAAGCGCTTCATGCTGTCACCTCCAACAGCGCAAAGAAGTCAGTCATATGCAGACTCCTCATTTGACAACCAAAGATCGGAGATGTTCAGTCACGTGCCCACTGGGAGGTGCCAGACTGGGATCTGACCCTCCAGCCGTCAATGGGCTTTTGCATTATTTGCTCTCCAACCAAACAGCGCCATTTCCATCCAGGCCGGAAGCAGAGTTCATTTTGCTCCCAGCTCATGTTCAGCCAGCCCTGAGAGTCCTCTGCCCCTGCTGCTACTTGGAGAACACCAAGGAGTGTTCAACCACCAGCACATCCAAAGATCCAGCTCGCCCACCTGTTCTGAGTCTGACCAAATAAAATCCAACTGTCTGCCAAGTAGAGAGGGGCCATACTGGAATGTGAGGGATTAGAGGCCCCAGGAAGGCTGTTGAGTGCCTCTCGCAGCAGGGTTGACGTGAGGCCTTGCAGGTCCTAGGGCCTACGCAAAGCAATCACATCAAATATATCAAAGTGTGCTCACTCCACACAGTTCCACATGCACAACCTTATTGGAGTGCATCTCCAGGTGACAACTTGACACAAAGTCACATTTGGTAGACATTGTAGTCGCCATTTATTCATTTTAACTCTGCCAGTTTCACTTTACATATGGAATAATTACCATGTATTTATTCCTGATCAGACTGTGCTACTTCAGAAGTGGGGGTAAGATTTTGAGGCTGAACAGATGTGACCTCTTTGCCTTGGGTTTATCACAGGGTCTTTCATGATCAAGCAGCTCACAAAACCTCCCTGTGCTGGGAACCAGCTCTTCAGTCAGTTCTGTTCCTGCCCAAGAGCTTCAGCTGCTGCCCCTTCCCTACAGCTTACCTGGCTTGCTGCAGAAAAGGCCTGGCCTCTCCCCAGAGAGCAGCCAGCATAAACCTCTCTCGGGAACACAGGCAGCAGGAGGATCCAGTTACAGCCTTTCTGCCAGGACATCCACCCCTCTGCACTCAGAAAGGCCAGAACCTACACTTGTGGGCCACAGAGGAGCAGCAGAGGCCGGCTAGCTGCACAGTCTATGCTGACACTGAGCACATGGGAGTGGGAGGCTGGAATTGACTGGCCCTGGCTTCCTGCCAGATGTACTCACCACTGTGCTGGGTAACTTGGGCACATAACTTCCCTTCTCTCCTCTGTTATCAGAGGCTGGATCTTAAATCACCCCATGCATTAAAGGCTGGGTCCCCAGTGTGGCACTACTGGGAGGCAGTGGAACCTGTAGGAGGTGGAGCCTAGTGGAAGATCTTCAAGTCTTACAGGGACGTGCCCTCTAAGGGGATAATGGGATCCCAGCCCACCCTGCCCCTCTGTCTCACTTCCATGACATGAGATGTGTGATGTCTTCCACCATACACTCCCACCATGACGTACTTGCCTTGTTCAGGGTCAACTGATCATGAACTGAAACCTCCAAAGCTAAAAGCCAGCATGAACCTCTCTCTGTATAAGTTGGTTATCTCAGTTACCTGTGACAGTATCAGGAAGTTGATACACAGATACATAAAGTAAAGAAGTTCTAGAGCCTTTCACCTGGCACTTAGTGATACTTGTTTAATTTCTTGGTATATCAAACTAATGAAGTAGGAATCACAGGTTCTCTGGCACTGTCCTGAATGCCCAGTGCTTTGCACAATGCCAGGCACAGTGACAGTCAAAGGACAATTGTATGATGACTGAGTGCCCTGGGCTCTGCGCCTGGGTTTGAACCTCTGCTCTGCCTCTCTTCAGTTATGTGGCTTGAACAAATCACCACACTCTCTCAGTTCTCCACTCATTTATAAAAGATGAGAAAAACAAGGATATACCTTACCCAGTGCTCACAGAAACAAGGGAGTCTAAGGTCTGGGGATTTAGCTCAAGTGGTACTGTGCCAATCTTGGACCCACAAGGGCCCAAGTTCGATCCCTGGTACCACAAAAAAAAAAAAAAAAAAAAAGGGAGTCTACTCTCATAAAGCACTTAGCATTGTGCCTGGCACATGCTCCATTCTACTTATGCAATCACTAAGCAAAGTTAAGTTTTTAAAAAGAACAATCTTCTCTAAAGTACAGAGAAGCTATTTCTGCTAATCATTCGACAGCTGATGCTCCCTCCTCTCCTTCCTTCCTGTTCTTCCTCATCCAAATTCAAAGGAAGCTGGAACACTGTTTACCCTGCAACTTCCACCAAGGGTGCAGAGAGAATACCCGAAAGGCACCAGCACAGCCTGGCACAGGAAGACTGAGGACACTGACTCTCACATGACCACAGCACTGGCATGACCCGTCCCTGTCGTATTCAGCTGGGGTCTTCCTGGTCAACCACGGAGCCCTGCAAGCCCGGAGTCCACAGGGTGGACAGGTGTCTGTCTTCTCTACACCACACATAGAGAGGAGAAGAGGGTATAGCTCAGTGTGTCTTATTTAGTATATTCAAAAGGTACAACCATCACCATCGTCTGACTCCAGAACACTCTCATCACCTCCCCTCAGAGGTCACTCTCCATTTCATCCCCTGTCCCCAGAGGACCACGCCTCTGGGCTCTGTGTCTGAGTATTTCCCTGTCCTGGACATCCATGCAAGTGACACTTGGTCTCTTGTATCTGGCTTCCCTCACTCAGTGATGTTCCTGAGGCTCATCTATGTTATAACTCACTGGCAGAGTGCAGTTCCATAGGCCAGTCCCTCACTGTCACGGAGGTGCCCAGATGGAGCTTGCTGAGTGGGGATCACACATCCTGATGGCAGCAGAGTCCTCCCTGCTGAAGAAGGGAAGGGGGTGAGGTAAACAAGTGCGACACATCTAGAAGCCTTTTGAGGTGACTGCTGCAGGTGTTTAGAAGCACACAGTCCTGAGACACCCAGGCTGCCTGGATGTAGCCAGAAGGCAAGGATGGAGTGCAGGGCGGTGTCAGGGAAAGTGCACAGGGGTTAAGACACACATTCCACCTGTCAGCTGTTGACCTTAACTGGATCTCCCTGGGACCACTTCCTCTGAAAAAGAGGAGGAGATAATGCACTGTGCCAAATGTCACACCGCACAGGTTTCTAATGGGCCAACTAAAATCGACAAGGACTTGAACATTTGTATATAGATGTTCATAATCGAACAATTCACAGCTGCCAAAAAGTATAAACAACTCCAGGGTCCATCGGTGGACACACTTTTACCCATTCGCAAAGTGAAATGTCACCCAGCCATAAACAAGGCCAAACTGACACCTGCCACATCCTGGATGAATCTTGAAGACATGGTGAAATAAACCAGACATGAAGGGGGAACTGTGGTATGATTCCTCTTATGCAAAGAACCTAAATTGCTAAATTTATAGAGATGGAAAATAGGACCGAGTTTTTCTGAGGAGAGCAACGAGGAGGAGGAGGAAAAGGAGGAGGACATAGTGCTTAAAGAGCGCAATAGAGTAGGGAAAGGGTTCTGGAGATGGATGGTGGAGATGGTGGCACAGCTATGTGAATGGGCTTAAAGCCATTGGGTAATAGTAGGAAGTTTTAAGTTATGTGCATTTTACTGCAGTAAAAAAGCAAAGTCAACTATCTGTGGGATGCATTGGTCATGAATCGGAACAGGATATGTCTGTGTTTGTTTGTACTCTCAATGCCACTGTCTCTATTCTGCTTTGTTCACCACTGAATTCCCTGGTGATGGTATGATGCCTGGGACCTCAGAGACACTCAGCCAAGATGGAAGGAAGGGACGAAGGGAGGGAGAGAAGAGCAACGATCAGGTGCTTGAGAAAGAAAAAGAAAACTGAACCTGTCTTTATCTCTATACCTGAAACAGTAGGCCAAGGAGGTAAAGGGGAGGCTGGTCTCCCACAGGCTGGCCCATGTCCACACCCACAGCTCAGAGAATACTCTGTGGCTATCTGTTGCTGTCCACCTTCCACCTGCAGAGAGCTGAGTTCCGGTCACTACTCCTTTGGCATGGGAGTAAGTGCCTGACCGCGCCCCTCTGTTGTTATAACAGGTGCATCCCCAACTAATCAGCCATGAGCAAGACAGAGAGGAAACGTTTTCCCATGTATTCATCCATTTTTCTGTTACTGGGATAAAATACCTGATACCTGCAACTTAAGAGACCTGAGGTATCTTTTGGGTCATGGTCTCACAGGTTTCAGTCCATGTCAGTTGGTTCTGAGCAGAAACATGGTGGAGGGGCCTGCTGGAGAGAAGCCGCTCAACCTACAGCAGCCAGGAAGCAGAGAGCAGGGGAAGAGCCAGAGAGGAAGGAGCCAGAAGCCAGAATCCCCGAGTCACACTCTATGAGCACTCAGACACACTTAAGAGTGTTTCACTAATCTCCTAGGCATGTCTTAAGCCAAGGTGAACCATCAGCCTGTTTTTGTTTGGCTGGTTGGTTGCTTGGTTACTTGGTTGCTTGGTTTTTTGAGATAGGATCTCACTAAATTGGTCTTGAACTTATGGTCGTCCTGCCTCGACCTCCCTCATAACTGGATTACAGTGTATGCCACCATGGCCATCTGTATCACAGCCTGTTTTTCAACAGGGCTCTGGACCTTGCTCTGGCAGCAAGATACAGTTAGCCAGAGGACTCGCCATCAGAGTGCCAGGCCTCTCTGCACCTTTCTGCAGCTCATACCTCCTGTGTACAGATCTGTTATGGTTGCCCACATGCTAAGATTGGGCCAGGGACTTTCAAGAACAATAGTACTTCCCCTACTGGTTCAGGATGAAATAGAGGGTTAGCAAGGCCAGACCAGGGCAGCCTGACATCAGCAAGGTAAGTTAGGCTCTTGCTCAGGTGGAAATGCTACTTTAGATTCCCCAAGTATCTTGGGAAAGGCTTGGGACCCCCACACTGCTGCTTCTCGACGTTCACCTGACTTTCAAAATAGAAACCATTCCATCCTCCTAAACCCCAAATCACACTCTGGTACACACCTCCCTACTTAAAGCTTTCCAAAGCTCCCAGAGTCCTTTCCCCACGGCCCCTGCCAATACCCACCAACCTCTTTCTGGCTCACCCTGGCATCCAACCGAACCTCATTCATTTCTTGAAGAGATGAGTCCTGACCTGCAATCAAACCCTCCCTCCTTCAGCTGACTTAAATGACATTAATGGTCCCCAAAGGGCCCTTCTCTGTGCTCCTGCAAAGGCTAACCATGTCAAGGTACTAAGATGACAGTACAGACAGAGCCCCTCCCTCTGGGAGCTTTCTCTAATGAAATGACCCATGAAAACTGGGAAATCTTGGAAGCACAAGGGCCCAAGTTCAATCCCCAGTACCGACCCCCCCCAAAAAAAAGAGAAAGAAAACAGGGAACAAGCAAATTAACAGTGATACGCTTCGCACAGTGTTTGCCAGTGAAGGCTTGGAAGCACCTGAACTGGGCATAGCCCCCAACACACAAGAGAAACTCAGTAAGTACCTATGTGTGTGTGTGTGTGTGTGCATGAGTTAACGAATCCAGAAGCTATTGCATGAAGACTACAGTTTATTTCAGACCCTGTGGAAATCAGAAGGTCTCTTTGCGGGCCAAGGGATCACCTTTGCTCTCCCAGTCCAAATCAGAGCACATCAAGGTAGATCAGGTTGCTTCCCTTAATCCCTTAGCAAGGAATCAAAGGGTGGCCCCCAGGGAGCTAATTTAAACTCTCTTAAATAAGGCTCCCGCAGCTTTATTAGAATGACTTCCATGACAACCATTCCAACTCTAACAACTTTTGGCCTGGGCTGCAACCATTTCCCTTTTCAGGCTGCTCCTTTTGGACAATCCATTTGCTAAAGTGCAAGTTGTTTATCAACAAAACAAGGCCGGGTCTTTAAATATTTTAAACACTTAATTGGCTAAAGACAGATCCTTCCCCTTAACCTTCCTCCAATGAAAAGCTTTCCCTTTAAGAAATCCTATTCCAGGGCCGGAGGATTAGCTCAGTGGTTCCAGCGCCTGCCTCGCAGGCACAAGGTCTTGAGTCCAATCCCCAGTAACCACATACAATGCTGGGCATGGAGACTCACGCCCACCAGCTATCAGTGCCACATACCACAGTGCCGAGCGTGGTGGCTCACGCCTGTAATCCCAGCACTCAGGAGGCAGAGACAGGAGGATTGCTGAGTTCAAGGCTTGCCTGGACTACATAGTGAGCTCAGAGCCAGCCTGAACTACAAGCCGAGACCCTGACTCAAAAAAAAAAAAAAAAAATCCTATTCCAAAAAAAGAGAAAGAAATCCTATTCCCAGCCAACTTTCTTCTTTGGCTTTGAAAATCACAGGTGACCTGAAGCCACAAGATTTTGGAGTCCTGTAAGGCTCCTGGAGCAACAACTATACAAGATAGGACCAGGTTATCTCCGAAGCCACCCCACCAAGCTGGAGCCTAAATGCTTTGGGAAGGTCAGAACCATAATCCCAAGTATCTGGCTGTGAGCACAGTCTGTGAGGCTGGATTCTCTAAATTCCAGTTCCCACTCTGCTATTTGCCTGTGTCACACAGCTGAATCAATTCCCCTAAAACAGATATGTTGATGTCTTAACTCCAGATATCTACAAATGTGACTTTCTTTGGTGATAGGGTCTTTACAGAAGTTATCAGGTAACACTGAATTCATTAGAATGTCTTTATAGACAGACCTTTTGGTACGGACTTGTATTCCTAGCTAGCTGGAAGCCTGCACCAGAAGGATCATTAATTCAAGACCAACTGGAACAACTTAGTAAGACTCTGACTCAAAATAAAAATGTTTTAAAGAACTGGATATGTAAATCAGTGCTGCAATCCTGGGCATCATGGGGGGAAATCCAAATAGGCTTAGAATATGCTCTGTACCAAGCAAGTACTATTGATGAGTCTGTCAAATACAACTTAAAGTAAACTGCATAAATCCACCCAAAACCCACCATCATGCACACCAGAGTTATCTTTGGAAGGAAGTAGCCACCTAAACACTTGTGCATAAAGGTCTATACCAGCAACATTCATAACAGATTAAAATGGAAGATAATGTACTTGTCCATCAGCTGATGAATGAATAAACAAAATGTCATTCACACAACAAAATATTATTTGGCTATAAAAAAGGAATACTTAAACACATTACCATGTGTATGATCCTTGAAAATATTACTTTCATAGGTAAACACTCAAACTCTACAACACGTTAAAAACTCAGCACTTGGGCTGGAGATTTAGCTCAGTGGTTCCAGCACCTGCCTCTCAAGCGCAAGGTCCTGAGTTCAATCCCCGGTAACCACATACAATGCTGGGCATGGTGACTCACGCCCACCAGCAATCAATACCACATACCACAGTGCCGGGCATAGAGTGGTTCATGCCTATAATCCCAACACTTGGGAGGCAGAGACAGGAGGATTGCTGAGTTAGAGGCTTGCCTGGGCTACATAGTGAGCTCAGGGCCAGCCTGAACTACAAAGCAAGACCCTGTCTCAAAAAAAAAAACCAAAACTCAGTACTGTAGTGGGTCAATCATACCTCAACAAAGCATTTTTTAAAAATATATCAAGTAGGGCCGGAGGATTAGCTCAGTGGTTCTGGAGCCTGCCTTTCAAGCGCAAGGTCCTGAGTTCGATCCCCAGAAACCACATACAATGCTGGGCGTGCGGACTCATGCCCACCAGCAATCAATACCACATACCACAGTGCTGGGCATGGTGGCTCATGCCTGTAATCCCAGCACTCGGGAGGCAGAGACAGGAGGATTGCTGAGTTCGAGGCTTGCCTGGTCTACATAGTGAGCTCAGAGCCAGCCCGAACTACAAAGCGAGACCCTATCTCAAAAAAAAAAAAAAAAAAATATATATATATATATCAAGTAAAAATAAAAATATATTAAGTGTGGGACCGGAGATTTAGCTCAGTGGTTCCAGCGCCTGCCTCACAAGCGCAAGGTCTTGAGTTCGATCCCGGTGACTACACAGAATGCTGGGCATGGTGACTCACGCCCACCAGCAATCAATACCACACAGCACAGTGCTGGGCATGGTGGCTCACGCCTGTAATCCCAGCACTCAGGAGGCAGAGGCAGGAGGATTGCTCAGTTCCAGGCTTGCCTGGGCTACAGAGTGAGTTCAGGGCCAGCCTGAACTACAAAGTGAAACCCTGTCTCAAAAAAAAAATTTTAAAAAATATATATATATAAAGTGAGAGAAGCTATATATGAGATGTTATTTGTATATTTATAAGATGCTATTTGTATAAACTGTGCAGAGAAGGCAAATTTAGCCAGGCATAGTGGCACATACCTGTAATTTCAGTACTTGTGAGGCTGAGGCAGGAGGATTGCCATGGGTTTGAGATCAACTGGTCTACATAGTGGGTCTGAGGCAAGCCTGAACTACATAGCAAGACGCTGTCATTGCATGAGGTATGGAGTGATGGGTGAGGTTAGGAGAGGATGGCTAAAAGGTATGGAATGGAGCTTCTTTGGAGGTGATAAAAATGTTCTAGGGCTGTGATAGTGAACCTTTTAGAGCTTTCAATGATATACTCTGCTGCTGCTTGTGTGCCATAGGTTCAGCGCCACTGTTCTAGGGCCTGGGTGTAACTCTGTTGTAAAATACACGCTTAGCAAGTCTGAAGCCCTGGGTTCCATCATAAGCACAGAGAGAGGGAAGGAAAGAGGAATGAAGGAGATGTGAAATTGGACTAATAGTTGTACAGCTCTTTACATGGAAGAAATGTGTACTGTGTGAGTCACAGCTCAACAAAGCTGTTAAGAGAATAAATAAAATCAGCACTAAAATATTTCAAGAGTTCTAACAGTGCATGAGGCCAGGCTCAAACACCCATGTCCCTGGGTTGAATCCTCGCTCCAACTCTCCCGGCTCCCGGCTCAGTACAGTGTATCCTGAGCCTAACTGCATAGCCCAGGTGAGGGTCTGAGAACCAGAAGAAGCAATGGGCTGGGTCGGACCCAGCATAGGTAGCCAGCACCCATTTGGGAGGGAGGTAATCTAGAATCCACAAAGGCAGCTTCCTGCCCTAGCCCCTCCCCCACCCCACATCCTCTTGGACCTGCCATTCAAGGCCTGCCAGGTAATAGCCCATGGTTTGACTCCAGGAATCCAGAGTGCTCTCAGCAAAGAGGAGTCCCACCCTGCAAAAGCAAACTAGCCAGGGATTTAGAGCGAAGCCATTCATTCATTCAGATACTCTTTTTCAAGAGGAGAAAACATAATTTTAAAAAATTAAATTTCATTCTTTAGTGTGATGGCTGGCAGACTTTTGAAGAGGCAAGAGGCACTTCGATCCTCAAGCTGGTTTTGTTCAGCAAACACCGAAGGCCCTGCTCCTCCGCTGCTCACTCAGATGCAGTGAAAACAGCTGAGTTCAACCGAACCATCCCAGCCTCTGGTCCACACTGAGAGCAAGTGTTCAGCTAGGAAACAAAAGGGACATTAAATGCAGAAAACCCCTTTGTGCCCACACAGCCACAAGTTATGTGGAGTTATGCAGCTATTTTGGGGACAATAATGTTTTGTAAATAGTCGGCAAAGTGGCTTTGTTGGCGGTGTTGCTGTGCTTGGCTTGGGACCACAAGGACTGCATGGAAGATAAGAAGCCAGGGCCGAGACGACCCCTTGGAAAAATATGGTGACATAACTCAGACACAGATAATAAATATTTGAAGGCTGGTTTGTTTTTTATTCTACCCACAGGCAGCTGTACAGTTAATACCTGGTGACCATTAACAGTGAGGGAGTAAACTGAGCCCTCCCTTTGTTTATGGATGACATAGCTAACACAGTATATTTCACACACTCCAGTAAGGGCAGTGCCAGTGTGTTCCAGTCCCGCTGATACAGTATGGAGTGGTGCATAATCAGGCAGGTTGTATTTTAATGTCCGTAAACATATTTGAGTTTACATTTACCAAGCTCGTGCAACAGTTGCTTTTCTATTCTGCAGTTATGTGTCTCAGCTTCACAGCTGAGAACCATGGGCCCCTGGGGTGTCCCAGAGGGGAGGACAGATTCCCTTCTCTGTGGAATGAATGAATGAATGAATCCTCAGGTCTCAAAATATGTGAACTCCCAGGGACCCTAGACCAAGGATCATTATTCATATTTATCTATCATTTATCATCTGCATGGTAGGACTGAGCCCTAGACAACACACGCACACACAGAGTCACTTCTAACCCTCATGACAACCTTGTGAAGTGTGTATAACCAACCCCATTATACACAGTAATGAAGAAACTGAGGCTCAGAGAAGTTCAGTGACATTCCAAGGTCGCACAACCAGAGCAGGGCAGATCAGCAAGGACCCAGTTCTTCTGACACCATCTGGCTGGGTCTCTGCACCACCCACTCAGTCCCACTCCGTTGCAGGAGAGTCACCGTCACACGCACAACTCACAGTAGCAGCAGTAGCCAGACCGATGGAGCATTCCATCTGCGTCACACCCTGTACTAGGAACTCGGCATAAACTGACTCATTTCCTCCACAGACAAGTTGCCAGGTGATCAGCAGTTTAGAGATGGGGAGTAGAAGCTCACAGAGGTTCAATGACTTGGCCTCAAGGTCACCAAATTAGTTGATTATGGGGCCGGGATATGACCCAGACCTGTCCCTGCCTTTTTACTGTTCTGTGTTCTTCTGCATGTGATAGCACAACATGTACAGATGATTTTGTGATGCCTTGCGATTCTTTATCTAACTATAAATACATAACCCTGTAGTCACATAGAGTAGGGCCAGACACACATGCACAACGAGCTACCAACTGACATGAAAGTCCTTCAAAGACTGCTAGGGTTGAGCAGGTTGGGGTGGAGAGCAGCAGATGGGAGTGGATTCTGACACTTTTGACACACTCATTTATAAGACCCTGTTTAGTACAGAGACTGCTGCTTGATGTGGGCACCTGCTATGTGCCAGGCACGTGAATGACCTTCGTTACTCCCCATAGTATTGCTCCGCACTTCCCCAAGCAAGGAAGGAAAATTCCAAGAGGAATTCCAAGAGGCAGAATCACAGAGCTGAAAAGGAACTCAGGATCTGAGTACCCCAAAACAAAGACCACTAACTAGTGCAGGACTCCAAAAACTGGGATCCAGTTCCAGACCAGCTAGCTCACTGCACAACACTGAAAGGTTGCAAAGCTGCTCTGAGTCAACCCTAAGAGCCCCTATCCCCAACTCACCTCACCCTTCTCTTGTCCCCAGAGGGGGTTTGTGAGAGGAGGGAGGACCCTGATGGTGTCAAGGTCAAAAGCGAGGCTCTTAGCCCTACTCCATCTCTCTCCAGGCACAAAATTTAGGGCCAGCTCTTCACCTGGACATGCTTCAGTTTAGTGGAGGTAAAAGAGGACCAGTGAAGGAAACATCCTAGACGAAGACAGTGCTGTAAACATTCAATGAGTGGTAGCTATCAGAGAATCACCATCATTATTCTGACACCAGCATCCAGGCTCTGACATCCTTATTTCCTGGCAGAGGACTCTGAAGTGAGAGATAGGTAAAGTTCAACAAGGGGAGGACACTAGGTCACTAGTCAGGGATTCCAGAAGGTGGGAAGAGACAGCCATCTGAGGGGTCATTGATAGCTCAAGAAGTCTGGGGGGTTCCCCTCTCCTTTCCCTCACAGCCAGCCTCTGAAGAGGCCCTCCAACCATCACACAAGGGGCCCAAGGATGAGCAGGTACTCACCGCCATGACCAGCTCAAACGGATACTTGTAGACGCGGACAGGAGACTGGTACTTCTGCACCATGTTCCCACTGCAAAGGCGCACAGGCAGGGCTGAGCAGAGCTTGATGGGATTGCAGCCTCCTCATAATGCAGGAGCCACCCCATCCTCTTGCCCACACTTACACTTCATGCCAGCCCAGAGCTCAAAGTAAGAGCTAATGCAATCCCCAAACTACTCTAGGCTAGGCCTCCTCAGACACCCATCCCGTCCACAGTCCACGGCCCCAGATTACATTCACCCCTCCAAGAGCCAACACCACCCTACACATTCCTCTAGTATCACCCTTCCTCATGAGGACCCCAGAAGCACCCCTTACCACTCCCTCGAGAACGTACACACATTTGCGATTCTTACATTTCCACACTGTCCTTCACCCTGCCCACCGTTTGGCGTGGCCTCCTTTCCTGACTATAGCCTAAACAGTAGCCCTACACCTCCCTTCCATTTTCTTTCAAAACACACAGTCTTCACCAATTTCACTTGCACTGTCTATGCCACATGTGTGCACACGTGCATGACTCCACCCACACAGGACCATCCTTGCACACTCACACAACTTTGCACTCACCTGCAACTCCCTGAAACACACATTCACCCAGCTACCCACTCATACTAAATTCTGTTGTGCATAGTTGTTCGCACATACCTAAACAAATGTGCGTGCACGCGCACGCACACATGCACACCCACACAGAAGCACGCACACACTAAATGCAGGCATAGGCCCCTGTAGTTCAGCTTGCGCTTGCCCAAAAGCCGCTGTGGACCCAGCCCGCAGGGGCCTGGGTTCTCGTCTGGTCCAGGGGCTGAACTCACCACGACGCCAGCAGTTGCCCGATTGGGAGCAAAGCGCCAGAGGCGGAGTCCGACCTCGGAAGCCGCTGTGGGGCGTTGTGGCCGGGCCAGCAAGGGAGGGATAAGAGGGCCGAACGAGAACCGCTGAGCTGAAGCGCTCCAGTACCCCGGACAGCGGAGATCTTGCCCGGGCCCCGCCTCGGCCCGGCCCCGCCTTGCTCTGATTCCGCCCAACCATAGTCCCGAAATTTACATGTCTGTTATTTGACTCCGCCTCCAACCCGGCCCTTCCTCCCTGTCGGCCACACTTCCTGATAGCCACGCCCCCTTACTGGCCCCACCCCCAGGCACCCAGCCTCGGGAATGGCCCAGCCTCCGGACTCCACCCCACCCTGGCCCTGCCCAGACTGAGCCCCGCAACCCCGCCTCTCCCAGGACGGTTCCCCCTCTACTCAGTACCGCGCGCGAATTCTCCAGTTCGGATTAAGTCGGTCTCCACCCGCTGCACTCGGGCTCCTTAGATCCCGTCACTGGCCAGCCCTAACCTCCTTCCGCGCGTCACTCATTCACTTGCACACGTTTACACAGCGTCCTTTTGGTGTCGGCCCCTTCACAATTGGAGAGTCGCAAAACACAGCAGACAAAGGGCTTTGCCCCGTGGAGTTTACATCACGGCGGCGGAAACAGACGTTAAATAAATAAGGCAAACGCAAAGTATGTGAAATGGTAACGAACTCCACGGAGCGAGAAATACAGTAAGCAGGGGAGAGGTTCAGGCAACCAGAGGAGTGAGGAAGGGTGACTGACGTTCGCCCCTCATCCTCAGTTTGGCTGCTTTCCAAACCCTTCCAGCCCTCCCAGGGTCGCGGGGGAGAGGCAGCTGCCTTCCATAACACCTCCCTCCCCATTCCCCTGCAGTTTGCCCAAAAAGCGGGCTCTGGACAGCATTTTTATCCAAGTCCTCACTTAGCATTCGCCAAGCACCTACTTCGTGCCATGCCCAGGTCGACTCATCCTCTCCCTGGGGAATCAGAGACACCCTGCAGTGGGCAGGGAGTCAGTGGGCGGAAGACACGACCTTCTGGTGGCTCCTGTTCTCCACCCCCAGCCTCCATCGCGCTCTAATCCTCGTGCTCGTTTTGTCACTTTGTATTTGGGTTTCTAGCAATCCTTCTCTACAGACTGGGACTGAAGGCAGGAAGGTCTACTCCTTTGTCTACCTATGTTCGCAGGGTTTTACTGAGGATTTAGAAGGCGAACGGAAGGGGCATGTAAAGTTCCCACTGGAGACACAAGGTGGCAGCAAATGACAGTTTACAGTTCCTGGAATGGCCAAGGCTACAGGTTGCTAGGCGACCTGGGGTCCTGAGATCTTTGCCCCAGCTCCGGCTCATTGAAGGAATTCGCAGCATTTCCCAGGAGTCCAACACCAACACTGTTGTCAATGTTGCCACCAGGAAGGGTAAGTCACCGCTTCCTCTCTAGGCCTCTCCTTGAGGGAGGATGTGACTGCGTGGGGGGACAAGGGTGTGCATGTCTTGAGTATAGGCTCAATGCAGAAATCCGGGCTGGAGGTGAGAACATCGCTCCACCTCCTGCCACCCCTGCACTTAAATTTTGCGGGCACTATTCTTTTTTTTTTTTTTTTTTTTGAGACAGGGTCTGGCTTTGTAGTTCAGGCTAGCTCTGACCTCACTATGTAGCCCAGGCAAGCCTCAAACTCAGCAGTCCTTCTGTCTCTGCCTCCTGAGGCGGGCACTATTCTAAATATTTATAAACATTAATGCATTTAATCCTCAAAACAGCCCCTGTAATTATGAAAAGAACTTGGTACAGATTGTGGTTGCACAACATTGAGAATATCCTAGATACCACCAATTTGTACACACAAGGTGGTTAATTTTCAGTGTTGTGACCTTCCCCTCAATTAGAAAAAAGAAGCCTGGCTGGGCATGCTGGCTCACACCTGTAATCCCAGCACTTGGGAGGCAGAGGCAGGAGTATTGCTAAGTTTGAGGCTTGCCTGGACTACATAGTGAGCTCAGGACCAGCCTGAACTACAAAGCGAGACCCTATCTCAAAAAAAAGAAGAGAAAGAAGAAGCCTGAAAAGGTAAAACCACTTTAATCATTATTTGACAAATAAGGAGACTATGGCACAAACCAGTGGAGAGACTTCCCCAAGGTCATATTGCTAGTAACAGACTCAAGTCCAGGACTTTAGCTCTCTAATATTTTCTCCCCCTAGGAATGCAGCCAAAGTGCCCAGAAGATGTGATTTGCAAGCCAAGCTGCAAGAGATCAAGGAACTCTGTGCCCAGATGGGGAGGTGCTAGAACGGAGGTCTACGTCCCTGGAGATGCTGGGGCCTGAGTTCAAACCTAAGGTGGGATTTTCAGCCCAGCCCAAACAGCCTTGCTAAGATGTGGGTTTGGGCAGTCCTACAAACTATCCCCAAATCTTTGGATATTGTCCCAGCAGGTGGGCCATTGCCACAGGAAATTTGATCATAAAGAACATATTATTTAATTAAAACACTAGACCCAGTCCAGATTCAATGTTCCTATGGGGCATTTTGCAGGGAAATGTCCTCAGTCAGATGCTCAGTGTAGCACCAAGAACAGGAAAGGTGAGGAGTAGGACAGGGTGGGAAGCTCAAGGCCCAACCTGTTAGGGGACAGGATTAGCCCTTGAACTAGGCCCTGGAATGGGGCCACCATTCACTCCCTGAGAAAGTGCTGAAGCTGGAGAGACGGAGGCAAAGAGAGCAAGTCTTCCCCACTTTTTTTTGTTCCAGTACTAGAAATTAAACACAGGGCCTTTGCCCTGAGTTGCTCCAGCCTTTTTTTTTTTTTTTTTTTTTAAACTTTGAGACAGAGTCTTTCTAAACAGCTAAATTACATACATTGGGCTACAACTTGCAGTTCTCCTGGCCCAGACTCCCAGAGTGCTGGGCTTTCAGGCAGGTATCACTGTACCACTCTCCCCCGTTCTTACTGTGAAGCACTCATAATTACCATTCTGTCTCTTAGTGTGCAGTTCAGTGGTTGTCAGTACATTCATGAGGTTGTGCACTCACCTCCACTGTCTAGTTTCAGAACATATGAAGGATGCCCGAGGCCAGTAAACTGTTGCCCCTCCTTCCTGCCTCCCCAGCCCCCACAGGCACTCACCTCACTGGTTCCCGGCTCTCTAAATTGTGCCTTCTCTCCTCAATTCTCAGAGCAGAGCCCAGAGGCCTCCTGGATTTGGGAGTCTTGTTGTTTTGTTTTGTTGTTTCAGGGATCAAACTCAGGACCTTATGCTTGCCAGGCAGGTGCAGTGCCACGGAGCTACATCTCAGGTCCTTCTTTGTTTTTGTTTTAGTTTTGGATTTGGGAACCTTGAGGTGGTTGCCACGGCTGCTATGTGCAGATATGAGTTTGTGACCTGCACAACTCCCTGTAGGGGTCGTGGGGCAGACTTGAGTGGGCAGAGGCTGAGTTTGAGGGAGTCTGACCTACCATGAACTCCCAGCCTGTCCCCAGGCCAGCTCATTCTCACAAAGGGTTCCAGGTGCCACCATGCCACCTGCCCATGGAGCAGACCAAGGGAAGCTTCGGGGCTGTCAGTGGGTATTGTAGGGTCTAGGAGGCTCCATGGTCAGTCAGGTGGGTGCCTGGGATGAATTCTGGCCCTGTCACTCCCTGTTGTCTGGTGACAGTGTCCCTGTGAACATTATCCAGCCTCAGGAGTCACAGACACAACCACTACCACAGGGACGGACCAGATGACACCTGCTGAGTGAGAGGCATCAGCCACAAAAGGCCAAATGGCACTGAGCTTCACTCACACCAGATCCCCAAGAGGTCAAAGTCCTAGAGACAGAAAGTAGAATGGTGGTTGTCAGGGCTGGGGGTAGGACACAAGGAGGTCACTGATAAACATGATATCTCCCACTTAACAGGATGGAAGAGTCCTGGAGAAAGACAGGGGTGGTAGTTGCAGGAAAATGTGATGTGCTTCATTCTCTTAAAATGGCTTAATGCTGAATCTTCTGTTACAGGTAACTAAGGGGTGGGATCACTTGTTTGCCTCCAGAGCGCCCAAGGTCAGGGGGTCAGAAGGTAGGAGGAGGGATCTCCCCCACACAGTTCCAGGACCCTCTGTCCCTTGTCATCCTGATGGTGCAGATGGCCCCTGCACAGTGAAGTAAGCTCTATACCGGTCCCCGTGGCAACCACAAACTTCCTGACAAACTTGCGCGGACATAGAGCCTCACGTTTCGGTCTTCCTGGGTAAACTTCAATCCCCTTTCTGCCCTTAGTCTGTGAGGGCTCCAGCCACCTACAGGGAGAGGTTTTAGCCCATCCTGGAGCAGAACATGGGAGCCAAGCTCTGTGGCCCCAGCTGAAGCAGAGGAAAAGGGACAAGGAACAGGCCCTGCAGCCTGGATCACCAGCTGCCAGAGCTGCCACTGTATCCAGCACTGGGAAATGGAGGCTCAGTATGTCCAGCCCTCTGAAGCCCTCAGGATCCTGCTGAGGGGGAACACTGTAGGAAAGGGTCCTGTTCCTCAGAGCTCACTGGTCACCCTCTTCCCCTTGAGGGCCCAGGCCAAGAACCCCCTGAAGCATGACCCTTAGCCTCCCTCTGCTGTGTTGAGAACAGATTGTCATGGAGGAGGGAGCAGGAAAAAGGGTGGGGAGGAAGGAGCTGGCCACCGTAGAGGTCTGGCTGAGGGACTAAAGGCTCCTGGATCTCTGATCCAGGCCAACACAGTGTCAGCTGAAAGGGACTCCGGAGACTGCTGGGAAAGAGACGGAGAACCAGAAAGAGCCCTTGCTCCACTTCGAGAACACTTCTTCAGCGGCACAAACAAGAGCCCGTGACAATGACAGCTGGCATCCCATTTCATGAGGTATTTTGCCCACACAGATGGGGACCAGGCACGTGACAGAGGCCATGGCCCTGAAGCACAAAGCCTGGCTTATCCAAAGGACTATGGGGACCCTGGGCTCAGTGTCTGAGGCCCCACTGTCCCTGCCCAGGATAGCCAGGGTCCCTGACTCCAGCTACATGCTGCCTCTCAAGTGCACATCAATTAAACTAGGACTATGGAGTACATTCACCCAAGTGTATCACCTATATATTTACATCAGAACATAGTCTTCCCTGCACCAGGGATTTAGCACAGTGGTTCCGACATCTGCCTGGCAAGCCCAAGGTCCTGAGTTTGATCTTCTGCACCACATATCACAATGCTGGGCATGGTGGCTCACGCCTGTCATCCCAGCACTCAGGAGGCAGAGGCAGGAGGACTGCTGAGTTTGAGGCTTGCCTGGGCTATATAGTGAGCTCAGGGCCAGCCTGAACTACAAAGCAAGACCCTGTTTAAAACAAACAAACATAGGGTCTTTCCTAAGCACAGCATGGACCAGTGATGGCAAACTAACTACCTGAACTGCAACTGAAAACCCACGTATTTATCGCAAAGTGCCACCATTATAATTAGACCTGAACACTAGAGTTTTAGTTTAGAAAAAACAACTGTATCAGCTGCTGAGGCAACTTAGCTCCTGTGCCAACACGGAGGACTCTGTGTGCCTGCTGTGGCACACGTGCCATAGGTTTGCCATCACTGACACAGACCATACATATACCTCACACACCCCCACTGCTGGGCAGCTTTGGGCATTGGCAGCTCCTGTGCCACAGTGTCCCCCACATGCCTGTGGGGACCCAGCCCTCTACAGGTAACTGGATGGGCCAGAAGGGAGCAGGGCCAAGGTGGGTCCCCAAGGCCAAAAGAGGAAGCATTGTCCAGAGCTAACTAGGACTGACTCATGTGGTGGGGCCCTCACTCAGAGGGGATTAAACCTGAGCCGATAGCAGACGGTGGCAGGGGAGGAAGCTTGGCCACTGGTCCCAGCCAGGAATGTTTGACCTAAGCATAGAAAGTGGACAAAGGCCCAGGCAAATGAAAGCACACAGGCCCCAGGGTGGGGGTGGGAGTGGGGGTGGGGGTGCTTCTCACAGAGACACAGGCACCTCTGCTTTATATCACAAACAGCAAAAACTCAGCAACCACTAGTAGTAGCTCAGGGTCAAACTGGGTTTCCTGCGCTTGAGGCCTGCAGTCCCCCTACCCTCCAGCCTCTCACCCAACCCAGCTCTGGGAGTTGAGCGATGTAGCCCACACCCCTGCTAAAGGGGACTGGGCCCATGTATTATTTCTTCTCTTCTTCCTCCCTCTTCTTCTCCTTCATGTTCAGGGCTTGAACTCAGGGCCTTTGTGCTGAACTAGATCCCCAGCCCATTTTTTACTTTTTATTTGGAGACAGGGTCTCCCTAATTCATTTAGTTGCTTGAGCTGGGCTCAAACTTGCAACCAGCCTGCCTCGGCCTCCCAGGGTGCTGGGATTACAGGGATATACCACTACACCTGGCCCCATTGCATTTTTAAAATGTGCTTGCCTGCCCTTTGGTCCCACGCTCTCCCCAGAAGAGGTACTGTGAATATAAGGCTGCCTGTCACTGACTCCCCAGGGCTGGCCGTACAGTAGCTGCTCCATAAATGGATGTTGGGAGGCAATATGGGTGGGAGCAACCTGGTTGCCATGGCAATGACAATGATGCAGAAGAACAGAATGAGGGACCCCCAAGGTCCTTGCAAGGGTGGATATCTCTTCCTTAACTCACCCCAACCACTCATCCTTGGGTCTGACTGCTTCCCTCCCAGTGACCCCAGACCCCCACCTGACGGCCTCTTTGTCCCCACTGCACTTTCCAATGGATGTGCTCTAACCCTGAAGGCTCAGGAGAGTCACCTTCACGCAGCCTGGGACTTGCATCCTCTCTCCATCCTTACCCTCCTCTGTAGTGAGCTCACCAAGGGTCCGCAACCACCGTTCGGATCTGGAATCCTTGGAGGAGTGCTCAGTAAACACTGGATGAATGAATGCGAAAAGACAAAGCCCCTCGCTCCCACCACAGTTCCAGCTCAGGGACTATAGGCCTTGCCTGAGCCTCCTCTGGGACCTTCCCTGGAACACTGGTCCTCTCATTCATTCATTCAACAAGGCCTTGAGCACCTGATCTAACTTCCACACCAACTACTGCCAGCAGCAGGTGGGAGGGACAAAGATTTGAACCCCACACACTCTCAGGTAGCCTTCAGAGGCATTTTGTGTGTGAGTTCAGCGGCCACTGGGCAAACTGGTGAGAGGAAGCAGGGGAATTGTCACCCTTCATTATAGTGACAGTTTCACAGTTGGATGATTACATCAAAGCTTATCAGTTGGTGCAAGTCAAGAACAGGGATTTCTTCACATCCAATCTCAGTAAAGCCGGAAAGATAATCCCAAGCACTCAGCACAGGGCTGAGCACACAGTAAATGCTCCATGAAATTGTTAGTGTTTGTTATCATTTCCCAACTTACTTCACTGACTCCTTAGGACCCTATAGAGCTGGGGTCAATGACTCCGTTTTATAGACAGAGAAGCTGAGGTTCAGAAAGGAGAAGACACTTGCCCATGGTGATCCAGCTAGAAAATGGAGGGGCTGGAATTTAACAGTCCAACTCACTAGCTCTTCCTATTTTATAGAGAGGGCAAGCCATGCCCCCAAGGTCGCAAAGAGGTTAAATAACCTTCCAAGGTCACACAACCTGGAGCATGCCCAAGTCAGGAGTCACACCAGGCTCTCCTAGCCTATCCCATCCGTCCCATAGGCCACCAGGCTCTTGAGGGAATGGGGTCCTGACCTGCTGACCTGGGTCAGCCCTGGGTCAGTCACACCCTGGCCCTGGCCCTAGAATGCAGCCCCACAGGTCTGGGCAGTGAGAGCTGGGCAGGTTGGAGTGGCAGTGGAGAGGAAGCAATCTGGGCGTGGTGGGGAGGATGGGCTGGGCAAACTGTCCTGCAGGGATCTCAGGCCCGGCACCGCCTGTCAGGCCCCACCCAGTTCCACCTGCCGTGACTGGGTGATCTCCTCTCTGGGCAGCCATCTCAACCTGGTCTGAGAGGCCTGGGGACATGCCTGAGAGGAGGTGTCTAGGGCCGTGCAGCAGACAGGGCTAGAAGTGGCCTAGGGTTAGAGATAAGATGCCTAAGATGCAAAGGCCTGGGATCTGCAAGATGGGCTGGAGGGCAGCTTGGTGGCCAAGTGAAGCCCGGCCTGTGTGAGGCAGAGGCTGGGAAGCCTCCTGCTGCCCCAAAAGAGGGTTAACCTGAGGCCCAGGAACAGAAGCAGGACAGCTGGTTCTCAGAGCGGCTGCTGGTCAAGAAAGTCAGGGGTTGTTTCAATATTTTGGAGGAAGGCCAGTGGGGCTCACTGGAGCAAGACTCCCCAGGGTGGCAACAGGGTGGGGCTGGAGGTGGGCAGGGCAAGGTGGCCAGGTTGGGATAGGCTGCCGGGGCCCACGTGGGCAGGGTGCCAAGGCACATGCTCCTGGGATGACTCAGGGAGAGCATGTGAGTCACTGGGGACCCTCTCCTGTCCCCCACCAGGGCCAGGCTCCCTTCTGGGCCCCCAGCCCAGCCTGAGGGTGAGTCAGCCCATGTGAGCCAGGGCCAGCATGATTTTCCATCTTTGCATTGTCCTGCAAGAAAAGTAAACACGCATTACAAAACACAGGCTGAAAAAAAAAAAAAAACCTCACAGGGTGAAGCTAGGCCAGGCCCTCCAGCACCCCTTGGAAGGCAGGAGAAGGGCCTCTGTGCCAGGGGCTCTGCCCATTACTACACAATGGCTCTTTCTCCTTTTACAGATGGGGAAACTAAGAACCAGAGAGGTTAAGCTACCTGCTTCAAGTCACACAGTTGGCTCCATGGCAAAGCCAGGATCAAATCTAGGTTGGCTTTGAGCAAAAGCCTTGGGCTTTTCCCAGCTCTTCAGAGGCCAGGCCCAGAGTTATCTGTCTCTGTCTCTGTCCACAGCTGTGTTTGTCTGGTGAGATCCCAGGGGTGAGGTGTTTTTCAAAATCCAAAAGTACTGAGCCCTACTGATACTCACATAACCACATAACCTCAGGGAAGCCCCTGGAATCTGCAATTTTTAAAGGTTCCCAGATGGACAGTTGGACAGAGCTGGAGATGGAAGATGTCCTCAGAGGACTGGGCCTCCACAGGAGGCAGAAGAAGGCTGGATCCCGCCCAGTGAGGAACAGGCCCCTGCCCTCCAGCACACCCGCCCCTCTCTGAGCTGGGGGAATGCTGCCCTTCTGGTTCCAAACTGGTTTGCTGGCTAAGCCCGAGTGAGCGCCTCTCCAGCTACAGGGGAACAATGATGGCAAACAGGAGGACCCTGTGAGCCTTCAGAAGATGAATCCACAGGTCCTGCAGCAGAAAAGGGCCGAGGTCACCGGGTTGCTAACAGGTGCCATCTTTAAGGGGTTAACCAGGTCATCCAGCTAACCCAGGAGAGTAAACATCCTCCGGCAGTGTGGGGGAAAAGCACCCCGCTGGGCCAAGGAAGGGATGAGTCACTGGGCAGGGGAGGCCTCCTCCATCTCATCAGATCCCATGGCAGGGGAGGATCACTGGGAGAACAGAGAGCCCACCCACACGGCCTGCCCCCAGATGTGTGGCGTCCACGTGTACACACACGAGAGCACACACGCACAGCTCTCAGAGCATGGACAGGCAAGGATGGACAGGCGCTGCTGGAATCCTCCCCATATCTGCTAATTCTCTCCACCAGCCCTGGGCTAGGCCCAGCTGAGTCAGCACAGGCCCAGCAGCCCCTCCCCCCACAGGTGGGGTGGGGGCCAGAGCACGCACAGGCTGACCAAGCACCAGCCCAGCTGGACACCCTGCCTTTCACAGCCAGGCTCCCTGTCCTGGAGCTAAGCCAAGAGCTGGCCACTTCCCAGACAGAGGCCCTGGCCCACTTCGCTTTTTCCCCGGCTGCTGGGGGTCAGGGCAGACCCACCCAGCAAAGCCACGTTGCCTGGCAGAGTCTACCCTTGATGACAAGAGATGGCATCACCACTATCAGTGTCATCAGTTATTCAGTGGATGCTGTTGCCTTGGAGAGCCTGGTCCAGCTCCCTTCTTCAAACCCACCTTCACCTATTGTGGGAAAGGGGGTTCCCAAGCCCCTGAAACCTGTGTTTTGACTATTTTCAGAGCTCCAGTGCAGAGGGCCCCTGGGATACACAAGCAAAATCAATCCTCTAGCTACAGAAACTGTCCCCTCTCCTCGCTACTTAAGTCACAGTATCTCATCCCAGCGAGGGGACACTCCACTTGCCCACTTCACAAATGAGGGAAACTGAGGCTTAGAGAAGCAAGAAGACTGGAAGGGCCTGAGCAGGGACTCACAGCTAGTCTACTTAGGCCGTCTGCCTTCCTTCTCCAGTGAAAACTCAGATTTTTCTCTTGTCTTTCCGGAGGGGGACACACAGCTAACAGTTTCTCGGGAGTTCTTCTAGAAGTGTCTGAGTATCCAAAAGGGTGTACACATGTGCCCCTTCTCCTCCCCCTTCTTCCCTTCCCTCCTCCTTTTCCTCTCTCTCTGTCCAACACAAACTAGTCCTGCTCACTCTCACACTTGACCTCTGGCCCTTACCCTGTGTGTCTTCTGTCCTTTTTTCCACTTTTCTTTTCCAGCTGTGAGGCCTTCCCCATATGCACCCACCCTGGGCCAGTTAACCAGCTTCCCTCGTGGCTGCCTGAGGGCTCCAGAGTTTCTTCCTTGGGTCAGTGTCACAGCCATGGAATGTGGGCTAGAGACCCCCCTGTAGGGATGAGGAAAGGAAAGAGACTGAGGAGGGGTGTGCAGCCAGGGCACACAGGCAGGACAGACAGTCCTGTCCAGCCTCCCTGTGAGAAGCAGTCTAGACTATGGGGTTGAAGCTCAGGGTCCTGCGTTCCCAGGTCCCCCCACCTCCACAGGACACACCTGAGTTCTGAAACCCTCTCTGACATGTTCTGCCAAGGTCACGCCCTTGGAAGGGATGAAAGGCAAGTCAAGTTAGAAAGGAACTGCTCCAGCCCTGGCCTGCCCTCAAGGAACACCAGCCTAGGGCAGCTGGAGAGGGGACACAGGCAGAGCCAGGGCAAGGTGGAGGGTAGGTTTCCTGAGAGCTTTTTCTGCTGTGGGACTGCAGGATGTCACTCCTGGGTTCACAGAGAGATGGCAAGAGGACTCATTAGTACTTCTGATTTTGGGGGCTCTTCCCAGATTTCCCAGGCAGGACCTCAAGGTGCCGGAGCCCTAGAATCTGCGCTTTGTAACCTTTCCCACTCCCCAGAGATCTGATACATAAGAACCTCAGGATCATTGTCTTTGCCTGGGGGCAGGGGGTCGTGCATTGTTCCTAGTTCTCTTCAAAGTCAGTTGACTTGTTTTGCTTTTTAATTACTATGTGCTCCCAGCTGGGCACAGAGATGTTTGCCTGTGATCTCAGCAGTCTGGGAGGCTGAGGCAGAAGGATCACCAAGTCAAGCTCAGCCTGGGCAAATTAACAACTTGGTGAGACCCTGTCTCAAAAATTTAAGGGAGGCATGACTGACACTACAGTTCCTTGAGAAGACCTAGGTTCAGGCCCAAGGACCACACACACACACAATGTGCTCCCTCCTCAAAGCTGAATTCAAGTCACACTCAAGGGAAAAGCTCATCCTGTATTCTGGCTTTTCCCTTTTCAGTGTGCCAAGAAGCAGAGTCAGGAACAACCAGGTCAGGACAGGTGGCAGATGTCTTAAATGAGGCAATGAACAAAGAACTCCACGGAGACCCTGTCTAGGAAAAATGCCTTTGGAAGCGACTAGGAGGAATCACGTCCCTCAAGTCGGCCAGCAAGCCTGAGAGGCCTTGGTGAAGACCAACTTTTCCTGGAACTCTTAACAACACTAGGAAATCACTATCCTCTGAGGCAGGGGCAAAAGATGGTCTGAAAGACACTGAGTAGCCTTCCCTACTTGGGGCCCGAGGCATGGGGCCAGAGTGTGGGGATTACAGAGATATACCACCACACCTTGCTTCAATGTCCTTGTTTTATAAATAAAGAACAGGTGGGGAAGAGGCTGACTACCATCCAGACAGGAAAAGTCCTTAGGCATCAATTCCTCACCAACTCACCCCTCCCCCCAGCACTGAGTCTTGGAAGTCAGAATCTTTGCCCTAAACTATATCTCCAGCCTTTTAAAATTTTCAAACTGGATCTTGCTAAATTGCTCAGGTGGACCTTGAACTTGTGATACTCCTGCCTCACCTCCCAGAGTGTGGGGATTACAGAGATATACCACCACACCTTGCTCCAATGGCCTTGTTATATTTATAAATAAAGAACAGGTGGGGAAGAGGCTGACTACCATCCAGACAACTGGATTTGAATCTAACACTCCCAACATGCTGTCTGGGATGTTTTTCTCCCCCCTCCTGCAAGATTGCATTGCTCCACTGAAGCTTGAGAGGCCCTTCAGCCATAATGGATCTGGCTGCATCTGGTGTCTCCGTGGATACTGTGAGCTGTTCCATCCCAGGTGGGATCAGACACACACACACACACACACACACACACACACACACACACTCACTCACTCACTCACTTGCCAGAGTTGCCTGAGCCCCCAGCTGTTGCTCCTACCCAGATTGGTTTTTTTTGTTGTTGTTTGAGACAGGGTCTCGCTTTGTAGTTCAGGCTGGCTCTGAGCTCACTATGTAGTCCAGGCAAGCCTTGAACTCAGCAATCCTCCTGTCTCTGCCTCCCGAGTGCTGGGATGACAGGCGTGAGCCACCACGCCCAGCATTGCTGGTATGTGGTATTGATTGCTGGTGGGTGTGAGTCTCCACACCCAGTAGTGTATGTGGTTACTGGGGATCGAACTCAGGACCTTGCGTTTGCGAGGCAGGCACTGGAACCACTGAGCTAACCCTCCGGCCCACCAGATTAGTTTTTTTTTTGAGACAGGGTCTCGCTTTTGTAGGTCAGGCTGGCTCTGAGCTTACTATGTAGCCTAGGCAAGCCTCGAACTCAGCAATCCTCCTGTCTCTGCCTCCCGAGTGCTGGGATTACAGGTATGAGCCACCATGTCCCACACTGTGGTATGCGGTATTGACTGTTGGTGGGCGTGAGTCACCACACCAAGCATTGTATGTGGTTACCGGGGATCGAACTCAGGACCTTGTGCTTGCAAGGCAGGCGCTGGAACCACTGAGCTAACCCTCCGGCCCCAGATTAGTTTTTTTATCTGTCCCACTGTCAGCCCCCCACCTATGCCCACTCCTGTGCTGGCTGAACTGTTCAGTGTGGCTACTGTGAACCAGAACTGAGCAGCTTTCAGGACAGCCATGAAGCTCTACTATCATGCCAGGACTTAAGAGTTTAAGAAAGTTTCAAGGGATTTTCTTTTTGTCCACCCTAGATGGCCTGTTTGATAGTGGTAGCCAAGCTCCCAGGACATTCTGGCCCAGAAGCTGTGCCAAGCACTTTGTGTGCACTATTTGCAGGAATCTCCTCACTGCCCTGTGAGATGCTGGTGCATAGTTATCACCCTTTGACAAAGAGGAAAACTGAAGCCAAGAGCAGTAAAATGCCTGGCAGCGGAGCCTCGGCTTGTCAAGTGGTTGTGGCACGTGAGCTCCGGCCGGCGCAAGCCAGAGCCCCGTGGTCTCAATCACTCTCCTCATTGCTACCACCTGAGGTAGGTAACTCACCAGCCGTCCCGGCACAGAGATGGCCCCCCATCTCAGCCACACCCCCCAGGGCGACCCGCTAGGTGTCTGCCAAAGGAGCGCGCAGCGTCCCCGTCAGCGCAGAGCCTGGAGAGCGCCTTCAGCTAGGGGGCGCGCCGGCCCAGGTGCGTGGAGGGCGGGGCACGCGCTCGCCGAGGAGGCCCTTGCTCCCCTACTCGGCCGCCCGCAGGGGCGGTGTTGGACCTTCACTTCGCGTCCCCACCCGCTGGGCCCCATGGACACCGCCTCGCCCGGGTTGCGCTGAAGCCCCGCCCGCGCGGGGAAGGTAGGCACCACCTTCCCGGGGAGCGGCCAGCAAGCCAGAGGCCGCGCGCTCCGCCCCGGCGAGTAGTGTCCTGCGCCGCGGCTGCCCGCAGTCGGGGCTCCCCGTGCCGCCTGCTCACCTGTGCCCTACCACCCGCGCCCCACCATGAATTCGCTCTTCAGGAAGAGAAACAAGGGCAAATACAGCCCCACGGTGCAGACCCGGAGGTGAGGGGGCGCCCGCGCGCCAGGGAACGTCGCCAAAGGCTTTAGGGTGCGGGAAACTGACCCAGAAGTTGGGGGCGCGTTGAAACTGAGTTGGGACGTCCAGGACTGGGAAGCACCACCGAAGCTGGCTGGGGTGTCCAGAGCGGACATCCAAGGCTGGCCCTGGGGACCCTAGAGGCGCAAGGAACGAGACCTAGGCGGGGTGGACAGCAGGGAACTCAATTGGGGGTGCAGGACACTTCTGTGTCCCAGGGTCGCCCTTAAACTGGGAGTCTAAGAATCGCCGCCAGAATGCGGAATGGAATGTCCCAAGGAGGCGGCACTTTAGGGCAGGGGACCTGTGTAGGGGACACTAGCGGGAAGCGGGGCAACGAGGGGCGCTTTCCAGTGCGCTTTGGAGAGTGCGATGGTGCTCCTGGCTTTAGGGAGTTGAGAGGTGAGGGCCACCTGCTGCCCAGCTCCTGCTTCTGCGCGCTCCAGCCACGCCCAGAGGCGGTGACGGGGGGGGGGGTGTAACAGGAAAAGCGCACCCCCCCACCCTGCGTGTTCCACGGGGCTGCTAGGCGGTGTCAGGATTTCTCAGGGGTGTGGCTCGCCCCACCCCCAACTGCCTAGCTCGAAACTGGCGTTGTTTGAGTCGCGGGTTCCCAGGGCAGCCTGGGAAGAGAATGACATGTCTTGATGTGTTTGCATTGAGAGCAGCCCACGGCCGTGTTGATAAGCTTGATGAGTTCATTTAATAACCAGTTTGGGGCAGCCTTATGGAGATGGTGAGATTGAAAGAGGGGCAAGACTTCAGCACTTTACCTTGTCCTCTCTCCCCTGGCCCCCCATCACTGGGAAAATGATGGGGGTCCCTTTGTGGAATCCAGGCAGGCAAGTACCAGGCCAAGAGTTTCCAACTCAAACTCCCTTAGGTAGGAGCCCCCTCTGCTCCTTCCATAGCTCCCCAGAGCCCCCACCCCAGGCCCGGAAGGCTGGAGACTCTGGGTCAGGGTTTCCTGGTACCCCTGTGGGTAAGCACAGCCCAGCCTACCCTCTGGACTGAAGCCCAGGGACCTGGGGACTCAAGCTGGAGCATGGGCACTGGCTACTCTGAGCTCTAGTCCTTGCCGAGGCTCTTCTGCTCTGGAATCCCAAACTAGCCCCTATCTCAAGCTGGAGCTGTTGGCAGCCAGAGGTGTTTCTCCCCCTCTTTGAGACTTCCCCACCCTGTGTTTCACAACCGCAGAGATTGGGCTGGGCCCTTTTCCTCCATTGCAGGTCCAGCTGGCATTTGAGGCCTGGCGAGGGTCTGGTCCAGTCCCAGAGCAGTTCTCCAGGGCGTTGTGCAATCTGACACTCTGTGCCAGCCCCACTCAACGGTGATACTCTGCCTCCACCCCCTCAGTGATCCATCCTCTCCTAGGATGCAAACCCCACACACCAGGCCATGGGCGGGGCCTCCCCTCTGCCTCCCATCCTTTCCAGAGCCTGGAGACAAGAACACAGGGTCCTGCAGCCTCCTACTGGAGGCAGCCACCCACTGTCCTTGGCTGACAGTCTTTGGCCCCAGATCTCAGTTTAGGACCTAGAGGTTTTTTCCTCCAGAAAGCATTCACACACCCGCCCCCTCAGGATGGATGAAATGTTGTGTGGGCTCTGTGTCCTTGCTGTCGCTTTAGCAGTAAGGGTGATCACTGTCACAGCCCTGAGTAGGGACCAGGCGTTCTCTTTGTGATGTCCTGGTGCAGAGCTGAGTTTATGAACCCCGTTTGTGGGGTGGAACAGCCCTCTGGCCTGGTCTGCTGACAGGAACCTCTTGAGTGTTGCCTGGTACCTACCAGTCCTGTAGCAAAAGTCACAGAAGTTAAGTACTGTGAGTAAACCGTAGTCACTGACTTCAAAGAGTTACTCCTAAAAGAAAAAAGTGGGTTTTTTTTTCTTTCTTTTTTAAGTACTAGTGTTTGAACCCAGGACCCTCCCACTGAGTACATCTCCAGCTTTTTCATTTTTTTGAGACAAGGCCTCATTAAGTTGCCCAGATTGGGCTTGAAGTTGCAGTCCTGCCTCAGAGTCCCAGGATTATAGGCAATTTTGTAGGGGCTCTTCCATCGTGTGGGGCGGCTGAGATTTATAGTGGGGTTCAGCATGGTGAGGTGGATAGGAATTTTGGGCTTGGGAGAATATGCCTGTCCCATCCAGTGCTGGTTTTGCCATTTCAGCAGAATGATTCTGTGCCTCAGTTTCCTCATCTGCAAAGCAAGGGAGGTGATAAATGTCTTCCACTCAAGATTGGTGGATGGACAGTACTCCAGCACCCAGGAAGTGTCCAGGCCAAGAGTGTCCTTCAGAGCCTCAGGACTGGGAGCCATGAGTCAAGATTTTACACCCGACAGTCAAGGGTTTAGACAGCACAAGTGCTGATCCGTGAACAGAGCCTCTGAGGGACCTGCCCCTCCCTGTTCGCCAGCCTTTTGGCAGCTGAAACTGGGGAGGGCCTGGGAAGGGTGTGAACCCCATTGCTCCTGTCATCCTGGTTCCTAATGACAGGTGTGGGAGCCGGTGTTCACACCTGAACTAATGACAGGTGGTGCAGCTTGCTTAGAACAGTGTCCAGCCCAGCAGGAAGGCCCTAGCGGAGATCTGTTCCCACCCTCCCAGGTGCCACCCCTTTGAGGGCAGGATGTTGGCCTCTTGGCACCTCTGTTCTGTCTCCTGTAGAATGGTGAGGCATAAGACATAGCACCTGCCCGGTAGTGTTGGCTGAAGATTCAGTGAAATAACACAGGGAAAGGACTGATAGCAATGGGAGGTTTCATTGAAAGGCAGTTGTGGTGACTGTAGTTATTGAACAGATAAAGTACCAACTGTGTGCCTGGGTGTGAGTTTGACATCATGATAGACAGACTCTGGGGGTGACATTCCCAGAGGGTAAGGGCAGACGTGGAGATGTTGACCACCTCCCTGCATTCCAGTCGCTGGCCATCGTGAGATGAGGTTAAATGTAAAACAAGTGTGTTACATGACTGTTGGCATGTAGAGGCCGGGCCAACAGTTCCCTAAAGCTGTCAGTGTCAGAGCCTGATCGGGAGGATTTTCTAGGGAAGGTATCTAGGTGGGATGGTGAAGCTTCAGCTGTGGAGTTAGACTGGGTTTCTGTGCTTTTTACATTTTTATTTATTCAGGTGCTAGGGATGGAAACCAAGACCTCACATGCTAGACAATTGGTCTGTCACTGAGCCACACCCTGTAGTGTTTGTTGTTTTTTTTCTTTTTTTTTTTCAGACAGGGTCACACTATGTAGTTCAGGCTGGCCTTGAACTCACTATGTAGCCTAGGCTGGCTTTGAGCTTGCAGAGATCCACCTGCCTGCGCCAACCAAGTGCTGGGATTACAGGTGTGTGCCATCACACCTGGTCCTCTGTGTGTTTTTTTGTTTTGTTTTGTTTTGAGACAGGGTCTCACTTTGTAGTTCAGGCTGGCTCTGAGCTCACTATGTAGCCCAGGCAAGCCTCAAACTCAGCAATCCACCTGTCTGCCTCCAGAGTGCTGGGACTACAGGCGTGAGCCACCATGCCCTGAACTGTGGTATGTGCTATTGATTGCTGGTGGGCGTGAGTCTCCATGCCCAGCATTGTATGTGGTTACTGGGGATTGAACTTAGGACCTTGCAATTTCGAGGCAGGAGCCGGAACCACTGAGCTAACCCTCCGGCCCCTCTGTGTGTTTGATGTTAGGACAGAAACTTGGCCTTGCTGAACATGAACTGTAGAATGGAGCTAATCTTACTCTTTCCCCCAAACCTTCCTATGAACACCCAGAAGCATGGCCACACTCCACAGCCTCACTGAGACAGGGTCTGGCAGGAATGCCCCAGGCTGATGGGGAATCTGTAAGGCCTGCAGGGCTTGGCAAAAGGAAGCTGCCTGGGGTACTGCAGGGCCCCTGGTGGTAAAGAGCAAAAACTTTGATATCAGGTAGATATAAGTTCAAGGCCCAACTCTGCCTCTCCTGAGCTGAGTGACCCTGCCAAAACACTTAATGTCTTTGAGGGTGGGTCCAGCCCCATCCACTAGTGATCCACAGAGTGAGCCTCCCAGACTTTCTCCAGCACCCACTGTGTAGGCTGCTACACATCTCATTCTGAGGGCACATCTGCCAAGTGGGGCTGTATTTCCTTGCCCAGAAGATGGCACTAAGGCTGGGCCAAGAGGCTCCTACCTTGGACTCCCAGATGGCTCATGCTGGATCTGAGGAAGGAAGGCAGCTACCCCATGGATACCTGGGGCTGCCCCGGGACAGAGGATAGAATCTTTTTCTGTGCTTATGACTCCACCTCAGTGGGAGACTGTCCTTCACCGCTCTGCTTCCTTCTCTAGAAAGAAGGGAGGGAACCAGGTAAAGTAGGCTCAGAACAGAGCTAGGTTTAGCTGGCAGGAACTGCAATGGCATCTGAGGCATTGCCTGGGGCCATCACGTTGGGAGAGGGAGCCCTTCCAAGGGAGGTGTAGCGTACTGCACACCCCTCAGGCAACAACACAGGTGGGGTGGAGGCTGCCTTTGGGGACCCAGAATTCCTAGTGTGCAGTCTACCTCCTTGTGTCATTTGTGCCTCCTGGGCTGCCTGTCTGGCCTCTCTTGGGATCTGGGAGTGGAGGGAGGGTAATGACCTCTGGGCTTATTCTCCCTGCTGCTGTGGGGAGTCTTCTGTGTTACGGCCCCTTGAGCCTGGGGAGGCCCTGGGGTGCCATCCTGTGTCTCAGCCTAGCTGTGCTCTCTCTCCTGTCTCTGAGTCCCCACATTCCTTACTCCAGCACCAGCAGGCCGCACCCCTCAGTCTGGATGCTATGATCGACCTCTTTCCTGTTCCCACTTCTGCCCCAACATCCCTGTCCTCTCCCTGAGGCAGCCGTGGAAATTTGCGGTGGCCCTGTCCCCCACTGTGTGACTGGCCTCAGATGTCTGCTTGTCAGGCTGGAACTTCTCTGCACAACATGAATGCTGCCCTTGCCCGTCTCCTTGGTGCTCTAGCAGCCATGAAGCCTTTGCCCAGCTTCTTCCTCCTGCCTGGAATGTCTGTCCGCCCTTCTCTGGCTGTTCTTCTAGGATCACCCTCCTTCCCAAACCTCTCTGCTGTGACATCCACCTATTCCGCTGTCTCCCTTCTTCTTTATCACTCTGCTTCCAGTCACCAGTTGACTATCCGTGTGGCCAGATGGACTGTTTGCCACTGGAGCTGGGCCGGAGCAGTATGGGATGCATAAGTGAATGGACAGGTGGATGAGTGAACTGTGGAGGCCTGTAAAGTTCACACCTCTCCAAATACGGTCAAGTGCACACCCCCAGGCCAGCTGGGCCAACGTGGTGAGCCTGCAGGGTCTCGTCTAGAGAAGGGAGTGCCAGGGCATGAAGAGCGTGCCCCTCCCCATCTGTGGGACCCACAGATACCAGTCTATGGGCAGGATGGCAGTCAGGGTGTGGGCTGAATGGAGCCCCACCAACAACTGGAGTGATCAGCACTGAGCTAAAGGGCAAGAGTCTGAGCAGGGCCGGAGGAGTGGGTGGGTACAATTGCAGATTGTGGCCGAGGGCACACTTTCACGTGTGTGGATACAACCCAAATACATCATGTTGAGGAAACTAAGCCAGATGAAGGATGCAAAGTAGATGTTTGTGCATGTTTTTTAAAAAATACCCATGCAAAGCAATCCTGCCTGCCATTTCTGGATGCAAACGTGGATTGTATTTAAAAATAACCAGGCTTAGGAGAAACCAGCATGTTCAAAATTATGAATTCCCAAGAAGGTTGAGGTGTAAAATCTTATTTCTTCTGGAAAAAAATATGAACCAAAGCCACATGCCTGAAACCCACCAGCGCTCTGGGAGGCTGAAGCGATGGGATCATGAGTCTGAAGCCGGTTTGGACAACTTAATGACATCTCCAGGCTGGGGGGATCTGGCTCAGTGCAGAGGCTCTGAATTGCTCCCCAGTACTGAAGTGAGAAGAGTCAAGAAAGAAAAACAGCCGGGCGTGGTGGCTCACGCCTGTAATCCCCGCACTCGGGAGGCAGAGACAGGAGGATTGCTGAGTTCGAGGCTTGCCTGGGCTACATAGTGAGCTCAGAGCCAGCCTGAACTACAAAGCGAGACCCTGTCTCAAAAAAAAAAAAAACCAACAACAAAAAATCCCGAAGTTAAACAATTTGGTGGTCTCAATTTATTTTATTTTATTTTTTATTTTATTGGTACTATGAACCCAATA
>PVIC010009374.1:0-45762 GCA_004025085.1 Thryonomys swinderianus
GAACTACAAAGCGAGACCCTGTCTCCAAAAAAGCAAAAAAAAAAAAAAAAAAGTTTTATAGTTTTTTAATAAATTGAGTTTATTGCTACATTTCATTTTTATTTTTATTATTTATTTATTTATTTTGAGACAGGGTCTCACTTTGTAGTTCAGACTGGCCCTGAGCTCACTATGGAACCCAGGCAAGCCTCAAACTCAGCAATCCTCCTGTCTCTGCCTCCCGAGTGCTGGGATGACAGGAGTGAGCCACTATGCCCGGCACTGTGATATGTGGTATTGATTGTTGGTGGGCATGAATCACCACACCCAGCATTGTATGTGGTTATCAGGATCAAACTCAGGACCTTGTGCTTGGGAGGCAGGTGCTAGAACCACTGAGCTAAATCTCTGGCCCTTGATATATATTTATTAACATTATGTTACAGAATGAGTTGGGGGTATAGGGCACACATGTATTCTCCTTTTAAAGATTGTTGATGTGCAAGTTAAATATCACTAAACTTAATGACATAATTAATAACTATATTGAGAGTATTTTAACTATAATATTCTTTGTGTTTTTTTTTTTTTGAGACAAGGGTTTGGCTTGTAGTTCAGGCCTGCCTTGAACTCCCAGTAAATCTCTCTATATCCAGGTACCAATAAAAGTAAAAGTAAACTAACAAAAAAGGACAATACTTGAAATTAGAAAAACACACCTAAATTAGGAGAAAACGATATATATCCTTGAACATTCTTTAATGATGATACTTTTAATGAAATGCTAATGAATGAACATAGATATACAAGATGCCCATGTATTAAGCAAATACAATTACATATTAAGTGATATTTTTAAGCTCACCAAGTGTGGCCTCAAATTGACCTTTTTGAAAATTTTGTCTTTTTGAGCAATTTGGCTTGATCTCAATTTTTTTCTAAAATTAGACTTAAAATATGAATATCATTTATTGGTGAAGACAATTTACATTATTCAGCCATGATAGCAATCAGAATGTAACTCATTTCGTATATTTTATGTAGCATATTATAAAACAAATGCAATCGCTTCTCGGCCTTTTGGCTAAGATCAAGTGTATAAAACAAATGCATATAAGAATTGGCATTTAAGAAGTGAGAAAGGTAACTTGCTGTTTTACTGATTTTATATGTGAAGTACATATATTTGCTCCATTTCACATATAAGATATACATTAAAATTAAGTGATATTATGAAACTTTACAGCAAAACTGTGGCTTAAGAACATAATTCTTCTGGAAACATACACTATATTGAGAGTATTTTATCCAAAGTACTTGTATGTGAGAACAAATTCCCCCATAAGAAATAATGAAAATTTGGACAAGTCATTCCACAACACAAAAATCTTCGTATAAGAATGATCATAGTGCTACAATATAATACAAAATAAAAATTAAAATATTTACAATATAAAGAAAAACAGTGTAATCTGCATTTACAAGGGACACAGGGAGAGGGAGGGTAACCACATGGGGCAGCTTTCACCCTCACTGTCAGTCACTGCATCTATTGGACCAGTAGATCCAGTAGAATCAATAGATCAATAGACCAATAGATCTATTGGTCTAATAGAATCCAATAGAATTAATAGATCCAATAGACCAATAGAATCTTTTCATTTTTGTGCAGCTTCAACAAGAAGCCTATCTAATGACTGTTTCTTTTAACTGCTTTTGAGGATTTCACTGAAATCTGACACTGCTTTGTTGCCAAACAAATTCAGGGCTTGCACCACTACAGTCTTAGCTGGGTGATTTTTTTCTACACATTTTACACTGGTTCCCACATTTCCCTAGACTCATTTGAAGTGAATGATTCCTCCAAGTCTTTCTCCTCCTGCCTTGCAGACAAGTTCTCTTCCATATAACTCGAACTGTTGTAAGAGGATCCCCCAAGATCTTACATTGAGAGAGAGAAAGACAGGAGAGGAACCATTGGTCACATTATGTTCAGCATCATGTACTACCCGTATTACAAAATATCACTCATATGTCGAAGTATTGAAAATGCTCAAGTGAAAATGTATTGAAAATGTTTACTTCTCCCATAGAACACATGCAGACCAAGTTACTTACTATGCAAGATTTTACCGGGAGGTGACATTGGAGCTTTCGCTATAGTTTGCAATGAAATGCACATGAAACCACCCTATGTACACTACAATGCACCATGTTGCATTGTAAAAGCCGAGTTGTTTCATGTCTAATTTTATCTTAGTTTTAAGTTTTCATGTCCATATTTGTTAATCTCCCTAAACAGTAGTGGAAATAACAGTGTAATTTCAATGTGAAAATCCATCACCTGTGTTTTTAATTAATGACCTTCTGTTGCAAGGTTGTGGGTGAAACCCATGGCCTTGTGCATGCTTGGCAAGTGCTGTGCCACTGTCCTACATTCCGAGACCATGTGTATTGAATTTACTGTCTGTATTTCAAAGTATAAGCCAATGATAAAATAACTTTCAGGAATGACTTACAGCATATGGAAGAGCACATACACACTCTAAAGTTAGAGATGTCTTTCATGGTGGTTACAGAATCTGTGTAAGTGTGCCTGAGAGTTCTATATAATAATATCCGTGAAATTGGTATTCTGAAAATTTGAGCTTCAGCTGTCACAAAAATTCTGTTTTGGTTTAATAAAAATGTGATCCTTTGGCCACAGGATATAACAACATAATATAATCTCACCTCAAGAAGTTGTATAACAATTTAGTGTCAACATAACAAAATGAGGTAATTTTGCACAGTGTAAGCAGATATTGTGGAACTGGATGGATAGTTGGACCCTGAGAATCCATGGTGAGGTCAAAGATACATTCTTAGCTTGTGTTTTATAATGGTGAGAGATTTACAGAACGATTTTTCTTTATGTGATTATCATTGGTGCTAAGTACTGTGTAAAGTACTTAGTATAGAACCTACCCCATGCCCCTCACACTAACAACATCCTCTGTTCTCTCTAGTGCAAGACATATGCCTGTGTACTAGAAAGTCATCTCATGGGCCTCACGATTGACTTTAGCACAGGATTTATCTGCTTTGATGCTGCAACAAAGGTAATGTTGCTTAGGTTGGCTCTGCGAACTATGTAGCCAACCTTCTCCTTTGAGAACAAGAGAAAAACCTTTGAAGTCCTTTCATCGTTTAATTGCCTGTCATGTGTTGAACTTAACATTCTCATTTATTGATCAGAGATAAATTATATGTTAATCTCTGGAAAATTTTAAATTATAAGCATGGGATACAAAACATTTTGCTAATTAATTGATATCAATTTATTAATATAGATAACAATGGGGTTTTTTTTTGAGACAGGGTCTCACTTTGTAGTTCAGGCTGGCCCTCAGCTCACTATGTAGCCCAGGCAAGCCTCGAACTCAGCAATCCTCCTGTCTGCCTCGAGTGCTGCTGCGATTACAGGCGTGATCCACCACGCCCAGCAACAGTGGATATTTTTTGTGTGTACTTTTGTCCTCTTCTTCTTTTCATAAAGAAGTGGCTTCACACTTGAGGGAACATTTTCTTCCCTAAGCAACAAATTTTTTAAAATGGTTCCTTAATAATTTTTCTGTATCAATATCTACAAGGCAAAAATTAGGAGTACCAGTTGGATTCTAGAAGGAATGGTAGAATCTTGAGTCTTAGGGTTTCTTCCGAGATGGAGCTCCACTGTAAACATTGACTGCAAAGGGATTCTGTGCAGTGGGTGAGATGCCTGGGGGCGAGGAAGGGCTCCTCCTGCGTGAGACATGTTTTAAAAACTCACCCACCTCCGTGGTTGTGGAGTGACACACGACAAAGCCAGCTTGACACGTTACACTGTTACGGGGCCAGAAACAATTTTTGTGATCTACTGAGCACACACACCTGCTCCTCCTCTGCTTCCACTCGCTCCTGGACAGCAGGACTGTGGCTCTGCTCCCCAGAAAACATGTTCTCTTCCTTCCACCCAAAAGTGTCTCCCTACATCCACTCTACTTCCTCTACTATCCAAGCGTGGCCCAAAGTATAAACCGAAATGTTCCTTCACACTGATTCATGGATAAATAAATAAGCTTTTACTAGAAAGCACACCTTTTGTCCAGATGTGAAGGTTTACACAGGATTTTTATAAGTACAGGCCAACACAGGAGAATAGACCCAAAGATGTGTGCGGATGGTGGCAGGGTGTGGTCATGGAGATGAAACAGAGTGAGGGGCGTGGCCAGTCACAGCTGTAGGACACCATTTGTGTTCACAGAATTTAGTTTATTCCATGACAAGCTACTGCGATTGTCACGCAGCATTTTAACTGTCTAAGGATGCCCAGTGTTGCTTTACACCAATCACTGTGAAGTTAGTTAGCACACTCACCCAGGTCAGATTTGGCCTCCTGGTGTAGGGACTTGGCACAGTGCCAGCAGTCTCTTCTGCCATTTCCAATGGTGCTGCCATCAAGTCAGCATAGGCTCCTGAGTATTAAAATAATTTAATAAATTAACTACTTTGACAACTGAAATATTTAACTAACCAGGTGACTAATTTTGGAAATAAACTAGGCAAAGGATAAAGTCTGATTTACATGACAGTGAATATCAAGTTAATCAGTGGCACAAACGAAAGTCTTCTGAACACATTTTATGTATCTGAGTCTCTCCTGAATTTGTGTTTAAGGCTGGAGACATCTAAATCCATTTCAGTGGCTTGGTCATTCTTTGTGGAATAGAGGAGAAAATCACAACGTCCATCCCTTTTCCAAGAGAGTGGGGGATTTCTGCCAGGAGTAAATTGGGGATGAGTAATTTGTTACAAGAATCAAAGAAAGTTGGTGTGATTTCCTCTAGCAAATAGCATGTGGGTGAAAATATGAATTTGGTTGTTATAAACCTAACTTGCAGGAAACACCCCAGACTTCAAGAGTGGCAGCCTCTGTCCTTCCAGTTTTTCACTGTACTGGAAACAACCTTTAAGGCTACCTAAGAATTGAGAAGGAAGAGAATCTGCAAACATCATAATGAAATGATGCTATTTTTCATCACCCATGAAAAGTAAAATAGAATTATTAATAATCATGTCAAGGTGGCAAGCATAAAACGACAGTCTCGGGCAAACTGCTGAGCCTGCTTCACTGCACAGAGTTTGACCCACTCTGAGGAAGTCTGGAAGTTACTTTTAAATACAAAAGGTGTAGTAGTAGTGACATACAAACTAAAATCTATCTTGTGCTAATATTTTATTAAAATAAGGAACACCACTTGGTTTCTCTCCACTTGATATTGATGTCGAACCAGGGACCTTGCGCTTGCTAGGCAGGCACTGGAACCACTAAGCTAAATCTTCGGCCTGCAGCTATGATTTTTTAAGTCTACCTATATGGAGTCCACAGACAAGGTGCTGGGGCAAGAGAGGAAAGTGTACTTCAGTTTATATTAGCAACCTAGTATATTGTAGATCTTTCTGTTTACCTCAGTGACACAGGGTGATTACCTCACAAAAATTTATTGACACACCTCAGTTTGCGTTTTGGAATCTTCACCCTTCTCAAAACAGTCTTTTCAGTGTTAGAAAAAGGTATCATTGCTTCCTTTTCAAAATAGATTGTAATTCATGTATAATTTACATAACTAAAAGCATATATTTGTTGCCATTACATTTCTAAATATTTATGTAAATTTTTTTATCTCACTTGTTTCTTTACACAGTACAATTTTATTTTATGAATAATAAAACTTAAAAATAAGGATTTGCCAAAGGTAATATAACATATATAGATTAAGAGTTATATTTGGAATAATAAGATCTGGGAAATTTCTGCTTCTTGTTGCTGAATACCAGTGCGGTAGTTCTGGTTTTATTGTACAACACTGGGCCAAAACAAAGAATTTAATAGTAAAATATTTAATTTAATAGTAAGACATTAAAGTTTCTTGTGAAAGACAGAATTAGAAACAAGGTAGATAGGTGACAAATAACTTTAATGAGACTGTCAACAGTTAATTCTATTAATTTTTTCTTAGCATTTTTAAAATTTGTTTTAATTTTAATCTTTATTGGTGGATTATTTATGCACATCACGATCACGTTCAACATTGAGAATATGCACCAGTGTATGCCGTGACTTAATTCTCATCTTCCCCTTCCCCTATACACCTTACAAACCCCACTGCTATATACATAAGCTTTGTTTCCTTTTTTTTAATCATCACATTTTTTTCTTTCCCCTCATTACCCCTAAATCATGCATTCTAGAACTCATTTACATCTTCAGTTTCTCATACCAGAAAAAAGATATATCTACACATCTGTGATCTAGTTTATGTATGGGTATGTCCTTAAGGTACATCCATTTGAATATAAATCACTCAAAAGTATCATCTTTATGGCAGTGTATTACTCCATTTTATTAAAAAATCTTCTTTAGTCTAGAGTTGATAGGCATTTGGGTTGTTTCCAAGATTTAGCTATCATGAATTTAGCTTCTATAAACATGGGTGCACATATGTCACTGTGATATAAATCTTGAAATTCTTTCATGTGTATCCCCAGCAGGGGAATAGCAGGGTCAAATGGGACCCCTAATCCTAGTTTTGTGAGGAATCTCCACATGGATCTCTATAGTGGTTGTACCAATCTACATTCCCACCAGCAGTGGAGAAGTGTTCCTTTATCTTCACAGCCTTGCCAGCATCTGTTGCTGGCTAATTTTGAAATAGTAGCTGCTTTCCTTTGTGGAGTGAGATGGAATCTCAGTGTTGTTTTCATCTGCATTTCTCTTAAGTAATTTTAAAGAGACTTTAAAGGTTATCATTCCCAAATTTTGACATAGATTGCACATACGTTTTTTTTAGTGGAGAATGTTTAAGGTTTTCTCTTCTGGTATGGAAAGAGCATGCCTAACATTTGGTGTGCAGAGCTGAACATAGAGCTCACTTTGAGTTCATTGTGAATGGAATTTCAGCCATTCCTTTATGTACCAGGTGCCAATGACCTACTCAGAATGACCAAGCTATTGCATCTCATTTACTACCAGAAGTTTCAGGTCTTCACTTACAGTCGTTCATTACTCACAGGTACACAAGATAATGCAGGTGTGTTTTGCATCGACTTCCCTTCTCAGTCTTCTTGATTCTTGTTCTGTTTTCTTTCCATCTATTTTTTAAACTATTTCAACTGATATTTCCCTTTTTTGCAGTTTATATTTGTTATTAGTACCTGCTAATACTGCATAATAAGACATTTCTTCGGGGGACTTGGTATGTGTACATAACCCATCTTAGTTGCTTTCATTCCCCTTTTGTCTCCTTCTTGCTCCTCCTTCCATCCCTTAATTACCTTCTTTGAATAAAATCTATCACCTTCCTATTATCTACTTCTTATTTTGCTCTTTATTTACAGTATTGATTTCTGAAGCTTAAAAACTACAAGATATTTAAGGCTGTATGTCTGATTTCTATTATTACAGTCTCAAGGTGCATCTGTTTTCCTCCAAATGACTCATTTATTCTTTATTTGATAAGATAGTACTCCATTGGGTATAAATGCCACACTTTCTTTATTCATCTCTGTAGACAGAAGTATAGATAACTTTCAAGATTGAATTATTATGAATTGTGCTGATATAAACATGAGCATCATTGTAACATGATGTGTTTAACTTTTCAAGAAGATACAGAGAAGGGAAATATCTGAATCAGGTGAAATTTCTAGTTGTAATTTTTTGAGGAATATCCATTATGATTTTTTGTAACTGCTTATATTCCTACCAAAAATGGACAAGAGTACTTTGTCCCTTGCGGCCTTGCCAGCATTTGTTATTATTATTGCTTTTGTTTGTTTTTGCTGAAAGCCATTCTTTCTGAAGTCAGACATAATCTTAATGTTTTAATTTGGATCTCTGGTAGCTCAAAATGTTGACCCTATTTTCTAGGATGTATTGGCTCTTCTTACTTCCTTTCAGAGATGTCTATTTCAGTTGTTCATCTTTTGATTGGATCTTCTATTTGACCGTCTAACCTTTTGAGTTATTGAGATATGAGTGCTTTGTCTGAGAAATGGCTGGCAAAAACATATCCCTTTCCTTAGGTTGTCTCTGCACTGTGTTGTTTCCTTGGCCTTGCACAAGCTCGTTGATTTGATATGACTCTTTGTCTTCAGGAGGTGTACCTATTAGATCTTCCAGCAGAGGAAGTGTTTCTGTTTTAACATTTAGATCTTTAACCCATTTTGATTTTAATTTACTATATAGTGAGATATATGAGTCTGGATGCAATTTTCTGCCTGAACTTATTCACTTTTCCCAGCACCGTGTGTTAAAGAGGCTCTCTTTTCTCAAGTGTCTGTTAGTAGAGAACGTGGAAAACTAAAAGAAAGTGATTTCAGTTAGGGTTACCTTGTCTCTTAATACAGTATTTAAACATGTGTGTCCTATGTATTTCACTTATGAATTGAATTCATTTAGGTATATTTGTTTAGCTATAAGTGTCTCTAATTTATTCTTGTTGCTAGTTGAGTAATCTCTATTTTATAAAGGAAAACACATCTTCTTTAACTGGTCTCCAGTTAATGGGCATTTGGGCTGTTAGCTATTACAAACTCTGCTGCTGTAAACATGGGTGTGCATATGTCACTATGCTATGATCCTTTAAGTTCTTTCATAAATATAGCCAGCAGGGAAATAGGAGAATCAACTAGGACCTCTAATCCTAGTTTTTTGAGGAGTCTCTATACTGATTTCCTCAGTGCTTGCACCAGTCTACCTGAAAAGGAAGAAAATGCTCAAAATGAAAGGATAGCCAGGTTGGAACAGAGGAAAGCAAAGAATGGAAAGCAAAAAAATTGGTGGTAAAAAGGAAGAAATATTTTATTGAAGTAAAATATGACCAGCACAAAATTTAGTCAGTCACTCTAAAATAACAATTTAGTGATGCCATCACCACCACACAACTCCAGAAGATTATCATGATCCTAAACTGAAACTCTAATTTCCCATCCTTTCTGTCCACAATCACAGAAACCACCTTCTCTCTCCTGTATGGATTTGACCACTATAGGTCCATTTTATAAGCTGAGTTCAACAGTCCTATGTCACTCCTCAGAGCATCCTCGTGGCTGTCTGTGTTCTAGCAAGTATCTGAACTTCTTTCCCTGACAAAGCTGAGTAATATTCTGTCATATGTATACATGACATTTGGTTTCTTTCTTCTGTCCATGAATATTTGGGTTGTGAGCTGTATGTTAAATGTACCAACAAAGAATTCAATAAAAAAAAGGAAGAAACTGCATCAGAACCAAAGCAGGTAGCAGGGTGAGCTGCTCATTACCTCCTAGCCCTAACTCTAAGACCTAAGATCTTTAATCCTTAACTTAAAGGCTATGGGGGAGCAGTTATTCAAACTTTAGAAAATCTATTCTTTTCCCTTTCTTTAAAAATCCCCCTGAATACATCATTAGGCTTCCTCTGCTTTCCCAAACAACATACTCAAGGTCTTTGAAAATCACAGAGCCACTATAAGTACTACTTATTTCATTTCTCTAAAATATATTGCATACTCATAGATTTTTACCAAGTTTGAACAAGAAAGCACATGTATGGTGCTTGCTGCATGGTGAATGGCATCTGAAGAACTTGTAGCAGTGAGTGAATATTTTACTTATGTCCTTCGTTTATTGCTGAGTGTCTGGCCACAACAGGGTGTGAGCACCAACTACATCCTACCATGGTGTTGCCATTCTCAAGGTGTCAAAGCAACAGTGTGTCTTCCAGACTCTTGATCATTCAATCAGTGTGTCTTTTGTATGTTATATTATAGTCCTGGTAGGTTTCAGCTTGCATAGATCATGTCAAATGACATAAAATCTGTTAACTGTCTTCAATGGCGTAGAACAGTGGCCATACTGCAAATCAACATGATCTAGTTTACGAGCACCCTGGCATCTTTGTGAGTGTGTTATTTCACTTGTATCTTAGAGTTAGGGTTTTGGGAATACAGAGCAATGAAAAATTTAGTAGTAATAGAGAAATGCAGTCAATGGGGCTATAAGGAGACCAGATTCAGTGTAGCACTGAGGTTTCTGAACCAAACAATGGTGTACAAAGAGACATTCACTAGTTTTCCCTTGGTTACTTTTCTCATTGCTATGACAAAGTATCTGACAACCAAAGTTTATTTTGTTCACAGTTCATCAGGGTTTCAGCTCTCAGTTGGCTCCAAGACAAGATGGATGGCAGATGGGCATCCTAGAAAGAGAAAAAGTTCTTGTCATTCAGAAGATAGAAAAATCAATCCAAATGGTCAAAAACAGAATTTTTCTATGTCTTTTATCTAGTCTACTCAGAGTGGGTACTATTGCCACATTTAATCCTATTGTCCTTGAACCTAGCCTTGGACTATCACACACACTCTAAATCCAACCACCTCTGAAAAAGAATCACTTATGACCACAAGAGGCTCTGGGGGACATCTGGATGCAACCACAATATTCTGTGCACCCAAGACTCATGCTCATCTCTTTATGCAAACATAATTTAGTCCATCTCTAATAGTTGCCGAAATCCTAACAGTTTCAGCATCACTGCAATGTCCAAGGAAAAATGTTTTCTCTGAGATTTAAGGCACACTTTTACCTGTGAGCCCATGTAAAAACTAAACAAACACTTCCAACACTTCCAGTGGCACAAGATCAACATTGCCACTCTAAAAGGTACTAATAGAGGAATACGAATGAATGGGATGATGAAAATAAGTGCAACATCCACCAAGGCCAAGATTAAATCCTATAGTTCCATGTCCAACATCTGAGGCAACCTGTGGCAAGGAACGTACTCTAAAGAGCTTCAGTGGCTCTGTCTCTGTGGCACTTCTAGTGGTTGTAGTTCCCGTGGCTTCTTTCTTTGGCTGGTTCTGCTCACTCCTTTCAGTTTTCCTTGGACAATCCACATTCTTGGCTTCTGCAAACTTCAGGAGCCCCCACTCCACCTTTGATTTCACACTCAGAGCTTCAAACATGGCACTCCATGGGTAAAGTGCCTGTCCTTCTGGGCCTTCATCTGAAATCTGAGTGGAAGCCTTTTTGACCCCACAGCTCTTGCATTCTGCATAAACATAAAACAAGCACATGATAATCTCAAGGTCAGCTGGGAACTGGAGTAGCAGCCCGATTTCCTTCTTTCTTACCTGTACAGTCTCAGTGCCCATGAACTAAATACCAAGCAACAAATTCCTTAGGTCACTCTCATTCTGGAATTGGACTCTCTCCTCAATGCAAAGTCTTTCATTGAGGCCACAAGGAGTGGAATCTGATGCTTCCTTGATGCCTTAAGGCCATGTTTTCTATTGGTTCCTTCTCAGCAATCAAGTTCTCTGCTCTGTCTTTGCAGTCCGTAGCTTGCCTGGGGCATCCTTTCTGGCCAAACTCAAAACATTTTAAATCATTCTGTTGACCTCTTTGCTCTTTATTCTCAACATAAATCTGGCTTATATCTCCCAACAGCAACCATGCCAATATCTCAGCATTAGACCACCTTGAAAATTTCACAAGAGTAATTGGTCTGCTGCCCTTCATCTTAGTCTCAGGGAGTCTCTGAACATAAGTAAAATGCTAAGAAACTTTCTGTCAAGGACTAACACACATTGTCTGGAGTCCAGCAGCCAATGCAGTCCTTCTTCCCATTAGAAACTTCCAGAGCCTGGCCTTTACTGGCAGGATTTCTATCAGCCTTCTGGTGCTCTGTGCTCTGACTAGAATCTCCCACTAAGTACTGCCTAAGGCATTCTGCTGTACATTTTCAGCCAACATCCCCCACCCTTTCCAAACTCTTCCCAAAGGCTTCTTCTGAACTACATGTTTAGTCACAAGAACTATACTTCTCTGGTACCAAATTCTAAATGACTTCTCATTCTTGTGACAAAGTCCTGGTTATCCAAAGTTAAAAGAAGAAAGGTTTATTTAGTTAACAATTTGTAGATATTTTAAGAATACTCTTTTCATAATAAGCTGGCTCCAAAGCAGACTGTTTGCAATATTATCTATGTATTCTCATGAAAGTTACTATTTAAAGGTCAGTGGATAATACTGCTACATATTCCCTTTTTTTATTTACCACTTTATATCTTTGCAAAGATGAGTTTACCTTCTTTTCTTGTGATACAAAATACTTGCCATAGATCTTCTATTAGTTAAACTGACTTTTCGGAGTTTCTTGAAATAATATACTCCATCTTAGTGTGATACACAACAGGAATTAGATAGCATAAACAGACAAGTCATATTATCAGCACAAAATGAGCTCTAGTCCAGGACACTTGTTGGTTTCTAATAAAAGTTGATTTCTAGTAGGAAAAAAATTTTATTTAACATGGGCACTGATATGTGATACTACCCCGGATTACTTTGGTAAACTTAATTAAGACTGGATCCAGGGGAGCAGGGGATTGTATGGTAGGTAGGGGAATGGGAAAAAATGAGAAATAGTGTCATATACTGGTACAAATTCTTCATGTTGAGTGTGATCATAATGTGTATATATAGCAAACCAGTAGAGATTCAAGTAAAAAAAGACTGATCTGGGACTTGCCGTATGAAATATATTCCACATTGATTTAACCTGGTGTTGCACTTAGTCATTTCTTCACTGTATAATTCAGACTCTTCTACAGTGGCTTACAAAATTATGGCATGTTGAACTGAACAGATGGTATATCACAGAAAGAATGAACATGCATCCCAAGGTAATTCACCCAATGTTGATTACTTAAGAAACACAATAGTTTTCTTCATATATTTTATTTTGGAGTCAAATGTAAACTAAAAATTTATAGAAATATAAACTTTGAATTAGGCCCAGAGGGGAAAAAGAATACATGATTAATTCACAACAACAAAATTCAAAATTCAAATTTAGTAATTGTATTAGTAAATGTGAAGAGTCCTGTTACTTAAAAAATGAAGATTCGCAGGTATTTGCATATTACCTTTACAGTTATAAGGTATCTAATTTCTGCCAGTGGAAGAGTCTGCAGATGCATAGAAGACAACAGAACAAGTGATCACTCCTTAGGTGACACATAATTATCTGTGTACTAGCATGTAGCTATGCTAACAGACTCAATTTGTTTGTAATCCCTCGAGTCCTGATATCCATTGAAGTAGCAACTGCATGTTCAAGCTTTAAAAAGAAATAACTAAATGAGTATATTCTGTAGTATATTTATAATATGAATCATAACTTGGATTGAATGATATCGTGTTAAGAAAAAAATAATAGTACATATAATAAAAATCATCACACATAAAAAAGTTTGCTGTGGTTGAAATGTGTCTCTTCAAGATTCGTATCTTGGGAGCTGGGGAGGCAACTCCATGAAAGAACATTTGGCTGGTTTATACTGGAGATATGTATTGTTGTCATTTGTTTTTATTTAAATTTCAATTAATGCAACTCTAATTTTTTTTTTTTGAGACAGCATCTCACTTTGTAGTTCAGGCTGGTCCTAAGCTCACTATGTAGCCCAGGCAAGTCTTGAACTCAGCAATCCTCCTGCCTCTGCCTTTCCAGTGCTGAGATTACAAGCATAAGCCACCATGCCTGGCTGCAACTCTAATTTTTGATCATAAGTTATTATTAAATTTAATTTTGAGTAGTGTGCATTTTAGGGACAGATTATGCTACAGAGAAATTAATTTGTTCAAAATTTCAGTCCCTTTGTGGACCCAGGTTTGCCTGCCTGTTCTCTGCTGGTCATTGTGACCAGCTTTGCAAATCTGTCATTCAAAGGCAGCCTTTTTGCTTTTTGCTTTTTGCTGTCCATTAAAGTACTCTAGAGTACAGGCATTTTCAAATATTGAGCAAGGTCTAACAAAGGCTCTTACTCAAATTAATAGCTCATGAGAATTTTTTATTTATAGAGCAAAAAAACATTAAAATAGTGGCAGCGTTATTATAAAGAAGAAAAGATGACTCAGAGCACACTGTTTCAACAAATGAGAAAATTGCTTTCCTGGGCTTCGTGTCTTACTCTAAATGGTATTCTGAGTCTCTTCTTTATTTTAAGGAAGAAATAAGGCATTTGTTATTAAAACTCATTTATAGACATGGCCAATGAATGGGTTGCTGATGTTTAGTGAAGGAAATCATTGTAGAAAATCACAGAGGCAGGTGAGGATAGAAGAAAAATGAGGCAGAGAGAGTCACAAGCTTGTGTTTGATTCCTACTAATTGTGAAATATTATGAGTATATATTGTGTTTGTTTAGTTCTATCATCTAGACAATGACAATAACTGGCTATTGGAAATCTTTTACAAGGACATAGCAAAGGCCTCAAATGTCGTTCTTATTTCAGTAAATAACAGAGATTATGCCACTGAAAGGCAAAATAAAAGGTTGATTTTCAGAATACCTCATAGGCCTTAAAGTATTTTCAAGCTTTTCATGACCTGTGCTCTTATTTAACCATTGAATGATTTCAGCTTCAAAATCCTGATTATGTATGACTCATTTTCTTCAGACAGAATATTCTTCTTGATAACATTTCATCTTCAATTTCATGTGGATGAACCATTATTTATAGTCATATTGGAAAAGGAATGGCTATTCTGATTCAGAATGATAATGTTAAATGACAAACTCCATGACTGAACTTCAAGTTCAATGTTCTTTTTTTTTTTTTCTTTTTGAGACAGGGTCTCACTTTGTAGTTCAGGCTGGCCCTGAGCTCACTATGGAGCCCAGGCAAGCCTCGAACTCAGCAATCCTCCTGTCTCTGCCTCCCGAGTGCTGGGATTACAGGTGTGAGCCACCACGCCCGGCATTGTGGTATGCAGTGTTGATTGTTGGTGGGCGTGAGTCTCCACGCCCAGCATTATATGTGGTTACCAGGGATCGAACTCAGGACCTTGCGCTTGCGAGGCAGGCGCCGGAACCACTGAGCTAACCCTCCGGCCCTGAGTTCAATGTTCTTTAGCATTAGACTATTTTCATGCAGTTTTAAATAAATTTTATCTCTTACAGGCAATAACTCAGGCAAATAATTCTTACACAAAACTTAATTTTCTTGTCTGTTCTTTAATTAGGAGACTACACTGGTCAATAACCTTTTATTTCATGTTTATATAACTTGCATATTCCATTAGCAATATTGAAAGCTCTGGGATTCATACTGTAACTGCATCATCTTTACTTGAAGATTTTAGGCATATAAAGCATGTCTCTAAATACCATATAAACTATTTATCTACTACTTCATATAATTCACTCAAAGAGTAGTCTGAAATACATGTTTTACACTGTTAAAACCAACAAGTTTTAATAAGTCATAAAGTATTTGGATATATTTGTTCTTATATAAGTCCAATAAATATTTTACTCCAAAGTATATATTTTGTCACTTTTCAGAATATATGCCATTGGGAAAATGTCTAGTTAATATTAAATGAATCTCTGTCATGGAAATATTCTCAGATTACATTTGGCTAAGGAAGATCACCAAATAGCTCTACCACATTTTATTTCCTCTGTAGACGCAAACAGGAAGAGTGGTGCATGAAGTACTGAGAAATGAGGATCTAGTTTGTGATTCCTTATTCTTAAACTTTGAGATTAATGCTACATTTGAATATATTCAGGAATTTAATTCTACATTATTATTGGTTTGGGCTTTTGGTTTTTCTTTTCTTCTCCCTCTTTCTAGATTTACTATCTGTCAGGTTTTACACATTAAGATGATGAGCGTTAGCAGGAATTGTTCGGCCCATGGTCCTCCTGCTGCCTTGAGCAAGCCAGAAGAGGTATTTCCTACCATAACCTGTTCTGAAGAGGAACGTTTCATAATACTTTACAAATTCTCATTTTCTTATGTTTGCCTTGCTTTTCCCAGTTTTTTGTCTCCAGTAACATGACGATCATATAATCAGAGATGAGGGAGGAAACTTTTTCCTTTATGTTGGTTTGTTCTTGTTTAATGTGTTTCCTTCCGGAAAGTTAGAGTCTTTTGGTGCCCGCTGCACACCAGGTCCTCTGTTAAGACCTAGGAATCCCTCTGGGCATCAGTCAGACCAGCTGGAAGTCTCCGCGTGGTGGAAGGACACACAGTGGAAGGAGCACAGGTTACCTTTGGGGCCGAGAAGGAAACGAGCAAGGTGCACAAGGACAGAGGACATTTAAAATTTCCATAGGTACAAGTTTTAGGACATGATGATTACATGTGGTCCCATTTGTTGGTTCTCAATATTATTTCTTGTGCCACCAGGCTTTTGTTCAGAAAGTCCTTGTCTATGCCTAGATCTTCAGGAATTTTACCTATTTTATCTTCCAGCAGGTTAAAGAGTTTCTGTTCTAATATATGGATTTTGATCCATTTGATTTGATATTAATACGTACTGAAAGATATGACTCTAGGTTCAGTCTTTGGCATATAGCTAGTTTTCCAAACGCCATTTGTTACCAAGGCTATCTTTCATCTAGTGAATAAGTATTGACTTCTTGTCAAAGATAAGGTAGCTTCATGTGCTTGGAATTGTTTCTGTATCCTCTATTCTATTCTGTTGAGCTGCAGTATATTTTTTAATTATTTTACTGGTACATTTTATATATACATTATGTTCACATTCAACGTTGAGAATTTACATCTGTGTATGACTCGTCTTCATTCTCATTTTTTCCCATTCCCCTGCCTTCTCACCAGCCCTCACCTGCCATATGCACAAACTTTGTTTCTTTTTTTAACCATCAATTATTTTGTTTTTCTTCTTTACCCTACCCCTTTTTTGTCCTTTCCTTTTGGACATTTTCTTCCTATTTCACAATACCTATCATATATTTTGGAACTCAGTTACACCTTAAGCTTCTCATACTAGAGAAATGATATGGTATTTATACACCTGTGTCTTATTTCACTTATGAGTATGTCAAGGTACATCCATTAGAGTATAAATGACTCAAATTCATTATTATTTATGACAGTAATACTCCATTTTAGTAAAAAAAAAAAAGGAAGAAGCATTTCTTCTTTGTTCAGTCTCAAATTGATGGGCATTTGGACTGTTTCCACTATTTAGCTATTACAAATTGAGTTACTATAAACATTGAGGAACATATGTCACTGTGGTGTGATTCTTTTAATTTGTCTGTATACCTAGTAGGGAAATAGCAGGGTCAAATGGGACCTCTAATCCTAGTTTTTATTTTTTTGAGACAGGGTCTCACTTTGTAATTCAGGCTGGCCCTGTGCTCACTATGTAGCTAAGGCAAGCCTTGAACTAAGAAATCCTCCTGCCTCTGCCTCCCGAGTGCTAGGATTACAGGTTTGAGCCACCATGCCTGGCATTTGTGGTATGTGGTACTGATTGGTGCTGGGCATGAGCCACCATGCCCGGTATTGTTGTATATGGTAACTAGGGATCAAACCAGGGACCTTGCGCTTGCTAGGCAGGCACTGGAACCACTGAGCTAAATCTCTGGCCCTCTAATCCTAGTTTTTTGAGGTATCTCCCTGCTGTTCTCCACAGTGCTTCACAAGTCTACATTCTCACCTTCAGTGGAGAGGGTTCCTTTCTTCCCACAGTCCTGACAGCATTTTCTTTCTTGGTAGCATTCATTCTTTTTGAAATGAGATGAAATCTCAGTGTTGCTTTCATCTGCATCTCTTGAATGACCAGGATGTTGAAAAATTCATACATTTCCTACCTGTATTTAATTTTTCATACAAAAATGTCTATTCATTGCAGATGTCCATTTTTGAAGTGGGTCTTTAAATTTGGGGGGATAATATTTTAAGTTCTTTATATACTCTAGATAGTAATCCTTTTTCTGAGAAATAGCTGGTAAATTTTTTTTGACTTGTAGGTTGTCTTTTTGCTCTTATTGTGGTTTCTCTTGCTGTGCAGAAGTTTTTTTTAAATAAGATCACAAATGTTTCTTTTGCTAGCTCCCATGATGGTGAGGTTTGCTTCATAAAGTCTTTCCCTATGCCAATGTATCCAGGAGTTCTACCTAACCTATTTTCCAGCAGGTTTAGTGTTTCTGTGTTAATATTTAGGTCTTTAATATACTTTGATTTCAGTTTAGTGCATGGTGAAAGATGTAGGTCTAGCTTTAACCTTTGGCACTATTTATTAAAGAAGTTATCTTTCCTCTATTGAGGGTGTTTGGCTCCTATGTCAAAGGTGAAGTGGTTTAGTACATCTGAAGTTGTTTCTGGATCTTCTGGTTTGTTCCATTGCTCCTTGCACAAATGCACAAATTCTTCTGTGCTATGACTACACCAATATATGACTAAAACTTATGACTAAAACAATATACATGAATTATTTTAGAATTTAAAATGCAAACAAATTCACAAACTTTTATTAGGCTATTATGCAAAGTCATTTTTCAATAAAATTCTATATGCATTTTTAAGAGGACTTATTATAGCTTTTACAGTTTGGGCTATTTAAATAATTTTAAATTTGCCAAGCATGGTGGTACAAACTTATAATCCCAGTAGTCTTGGAGTCTCATGCAGCAAAATTAGAGGTTTGAGGCCAGCTTGGACAACTTGGCAATTTAGAATGACTGTCTCCAAAAAAAGAAACAAAGGCAGCTCTGCCATTCAGTATGAAAGTCCTGAACTCAATCCCCAATAGGGCCAGGAAATTTTTAATTTGACAGATCACTTGTATGCATTTATCTGTGTTCAACATTGCCCCACAGAGTCACTCTGTGTTCTGATATTACTACAACATGGTTTCCTTTCTACTTAGAGTGAGAAGCTTTTGAGGTAGGAAATACCCAAACTTGTCTTTCCTCACCAGCAACTGGTCTCCGACTACATGAGAGTCTGTTGAGCAACAGCAGCCCCGTTCTCCACTCCCACCTAAGAATTCCCCATGTCGTGTCATTCCACGTCAGAGTCAACCACCAGCAGTTTACAACTGCACTCTCAGAAGCAGCACAAGCTACCTCATATGAAAATATAGCAGTGCCTACTCATCTATCATGATTATTCCAAATATAATTGCTATATTTATTTATCATAAGAGTAATTATGATAGCTGGTGTCAAAAATGAAATTGCCAAAAGAGTTCTTGAGCCTTTTTCACATCTTTATAACTTTCATTGACAATCACTCTGAAATAATACTGTAACATGCCCTTTCTGGAATTCTTTGAACATTGCCTTGAATCTCACAGTCTTTCCTATTTTACTGTGTTATTGTTTAGCTGACAAATCCTTCTGGGAGTCATTATATCCGTCAACTGCTTTCTTCATCTTTGAAGGCCCTATTCGCAGCCGATGTGTACACTCCATACTTTAAAAAGGTTCTAGCATCCTTTATGTGCTTCTGATGCACATTCTTATAGTTCAAAGAGCTGTATTATATGTTAGTGGAAATAACTAACACATAAAATCTGTTCACTCGTAGAAATTCCTGTAGTTCAAAATTGATTCTTGCTTTATACTATTAGGGTTACATGTGAAACATCATTTCATATTTATATCTGCCAGATATAAGTATAGGTACTTATATCTCCAGAGCACATACTTATATGTGCTCTGGAGAATGAAAAACCTTTAATTTCTACAGCTAAACAAAGCTGAAAATAGTTTCATGTCCAAAATAAAACAAGCTAATGTCAAGGCCTGTGCTATATATAGTGATGTATTTTGACAGACATTTTTTCCTTCATCTTTTTTCCAAGCATTATTGTCTTTACAGGTATCTCATCTAATTTTATGTTCTGTGTTCACCCCGAGTATTATATTACCTTTACCTATAGTTTTGTATTCTACAGTTTCAGTCACATCAGTCAACTGCAGCTCAAAAATCTATGAAAAGCTTTAGAAATTAGTTGGTAGTTATGGTCTTCCCTTTTTTTTTTTTTTTTTTTTTTTTGAGGTACTAGGGATTGAACTCAGGTCCTTGTGCTTCCGAGGTAGGTACAGTACCACTTGAGCTAAATCCCCAGCCCCAGTCCCTTCATTTTAATGTATTTCCTGCTATCTGCCACTATGAATTTTTTAAGTTATAGTTAACGTATATTACTGTAAAATACATGATTTTATAATATACTATTACTATGCCTAGAACTCCATCTCCTTCAAAAATTACTAATCAGTTATACACGTTCATAATTTTACTAGATTTTGAATTACTTTCACTGTTTGAAACACAGGAATTCAGTAAGAAGGAGATAGATATTTAACTGTTCTTCTTTTTACTAAGAAAGTTAATTGTTCCTAATAATTATATTGGCAAAGGGTGATATGTGATAACAGATTTAAAGAAAACATTTCAGCTAATTTGAAATGATTACATACTTTTTGAAAATGAATTGCATACCTTCATATCAGTAAGGAATAAAGACAAGGGATGAATTTAAATAGACATTAACACATCCAGGATAATGACTATTTTTCTCTCTAGGTAACAAATAATGCACAGAATCCATTACAAACATATTTGTCAAATATATAGATAAAAATAAGTGATATTCTGTATAGATTCATTATACTTCAAAATAATTATGTTATTTGATACTTTTCCCATTCATGTTTTAAGACATCTATATTTTGATTGTTTTTATTATTTTGAAATTTGACCATTTTAATTAATATTTGCTTTGAATGGACTCTGGGAATTTCTAGCATCATTTTTTCCACATGTTTTTTAAATCATATTCATATATTGTATTTGTTATTGAAAACATTCTTCAGTTTGTGAGTCACCATCATTAATTAATTCACACTGCTGTGCAACTATTGCCTCAGTCTTTTCCAGTGAGAAAATTTGTGCCCACAAAGCAATAACTTTCCTTTGCTCTAGTCCAGTATATTGTATTAAAACTCAGGTTATATTTTGCCCACAGGGAGCTAATACCAATAATAACGACTTCAGAGTATTTGAAAGAGAAATGATGAGAAAAGATATCCTATGCAAATAGTAGCCAAAAGTGGGATAGATGCCTAAATCAACATCAAAGAATGGTTATGAGACAGAAGACATCATATGTTAATTAAAGCAAAAATTCTACAATGAGATAAAGAGTAATAAACGTAAAGGAACCAAACACCAGAGCCTCAGAAGTACATGAAATAATGACAGATTGGAGCAAGAAATACTTTTATAGTAATAACTGGAAAATTGTCTACACCCACATAAATAATTGAATAAAAAAAGGTGAGAAACTTGTAAAGACATAGAGACTTCAACATTATCACTTAAACCAGATGCAAGCCAGTTATTTTCTATATGTGACAAATTGATTATAATATGTCTACTGAGAGGCAAAAGACTCCAAATAAAATTAAAGAACAGAAAGAAAGTTGGTGAACTGCTTTATGTGCCTTCAAGATTTAGCATAAAGTTACATAGGTGGTTTGAAAGAAAAAGGGTGAGAAAAAATATTTCATGCAAGTATGAGCTAAAAGGGAGATAATTTAGTGTGGTATTTAGTGAAATAAAAAAGATAAATAGATCAGTGGAACACATTACAGGACATAGACCCACATAGTCAAATGATTCGTGATAAAAGACCAAAGGCAAAGCACCTAGGGTTGTATAATCTTTTAAATGACTGACCGTTAAATAAGAGTACACCCAGGTACAAATAAATGAATCATTTTACAGAACTTACATTCTTCACAGAAATTCAGTTTCAAAGAATCACAAGGGTGATACGTAAACCAAAAACCATACAGTTCTTAAAAGACAAAAAAGGGGAAAACCAAGTGACCTTGGGTTTAGATATGAAGCCAGCTGTAAGGCACAAGTCATGAAAGAAATAATTCATAAGCTTGACTGGTGTGAAGAGAATGAGCAGAGAACTACAGATGAGAGAAACTACAAGCAAAATCATATTGAATAAAGTAGTTATCCTAATTACACAAAAACCGTTTAAAACTCAACAATAAGAAAATGCCCTGGTTTTGAAAAAATGGGCCAGACTTTAACACCAAACAAGATGTAGACAAGAAAACTAAGCACATGACAAGATGCTTTATAGCATGTGTCCTGAAGGGATTAAATTACAACAGTGTGGAGAAACTTCTGTACACTTAGTAGAATGTTTAGAACCCAAAACATGGAAACTCTGAGAGCTGGCAAAGACATAGAGCAATGGGAACTCTCATTCATGATTGGTAAGAGGACAAAATAACCCTGATACTATGGAAGACAATTTTTTGGTTTCCTATGTGAGTGATCACAGGTTTACTATGTGTTGCAACATTAATACTTTTCAGTGTTTCTTTAAAGGCTTAAAAGTGCTGAACACGTAGGTTCTCACAAAAACCTGCATGTGTATGTTTAGAGTGGCTTTAGGTATAAGAGCACTTCTACATATAATTGCCAAACTTTGGAAGCAACTAAGATAAGATGCCAGGGATCTGATGAAAATATTGCGAAATAAATGGATTATGAAAATTAGACTCCAGCAATTTCAAAGGGATCAGTAAAATGAGGGATTTTTTTAGGAGCATCATCCTGCCAGAAGTAAAAAAAAAAAAAGCCTTAAGAAGATTGAAACTATAATTTAAAAACTCCCAATAAAAAAGAGGCTTCCACCATGATTTAACTTTTCGATCCTTCCAAATATTTAGAAAATATTAGCAAACTAATTAAAATATCACAAAAAATCTAAAGAGGTAAGAACACTTTGTAACTTTTTCTGAGAGTTGCTCCAAATTAACACCAAAGTCAGAAATATTCCTTAGAAACATTAATTCCCCCAAAATACTAGAAAATAGTATTTAGCAACATACTGAAAGTATTATAAATAGTAAAACTATTTATTCTCAGAAAGTAAGAAAGTTTCAATGTCTACAAGTGAGTTGATATCATATACCACACTGAGTGGAGACTAATAAACATATCAGTTGATTCAGAAGAAACATTTGACAAAATGTATCATTCTTTAATAAAACAGTGTACAAAGGGAACAGAAGGAAATTTACTCCATGAAATTAAGGTCATATATGAAAAAGTTTTCCCTTAAGATCAGGAGCTTGATGAAGGTACCTGCAATTCTGTTTAACACAGTTTTGAAAGTTCTAGGCATAAGTAGGCAACACAAATTATTATCTTTGTTTAAAGATGACACTGATATGTACACAGACTACAGACATTTGCATACACAGAGACACAATTAGAGCTATCAAAATAATTTCAAAAGAGTTATATACAAAATTGGCACACTGATACCATGTATTTTGTACAGTAACAAGGATAATCTAGAAAAATTAACAAATTCTATTTAAAATAACATCAAAAGAGTAAAATTCTTAAACAATACATTTAAATAGCACACACCTTATGTTCATGGATTGCAATACTTAACACTGCTAAAATGAAAATGTAACCAAAAAAGATTCACTTATTCGATGTAATCATTATTAAAATCTCACTGTTTCTGAAAAAAAATAGCAAAATGCATACCAAAAGTCTTATATAATCTCAGGTGACCCCACATGACTAAGTAATCTTGCAAAATATCAAAGTTAGACATGGTAGATTTCTAATTTCAGTATTTACTCTGGAGCTGTAGTAATCAAAACTGTTCCAGTAACATAGAAACAAAGAGATAATGGAATACAGTAGAGATCACAGAGATAAATCTATACATATATGGTCAAATGATTATCAACAACAGCACTAAAAGCTTTCGATGAGGAATGAAAAATCTTAAAGATGTAACTAAAATCTAATGTGCATGTGCAAAGAATGAGGTTGGAACGTTACCTTAGTAAAAAAATCAAAACTAGAGATGGAGGGAAAGTGGAGGAGAAGAAAAGAGGAGGAAAAACAGTAACTTAAGATGTATCATGTACATCTCTACACAGATAATTTAAACTTATGTATGGCAGATACATACTAATAAAATACATTTTAAATATTTATAAAACTTAAGGAATGTTAGGGGAAAATCTGTGCGATGTTGGATTATATGATGGTTGGGGGGGATGAACCCCAAAATAAACAACAAGAGAAGACACGGAATTGGTCTGCAACAAAATTAATGTCATGTGAAACTCAGTTTGGATGTGAGACATCCTTGCTTCCTAGTGAAACCCCGTGGTTCCAGACGGAGACCATTGGTGATGTCTACTTATCCTAAACCTGAGTGGCTAAGCTGCAGATGTTATTATAGGTTTCATGTGCATGAATATACACCACGTGCAACTGTTGGTTGGAGATCAAAGTTTACTCATTTCCATTTGACATTAAATGTACCCTTTGCAAACTTCATTAGTTTTATTTTCCTCAGTGCCAGCAGGGAATGATTCTGGAGAACAAGCATTGTATGGAACATTGTTGTTTATTTTGCTGTGTGAGGAGATACTGCTTTCTCATTGGACAGTCTGTTTAAAGAATGTGAGGTTTTAAGAAGTGTGAATTTCAAGGATTTATAGTAGTAGAATTTATTTTTATATATTTAATTCTAACTTTCTATAAGACAGTCAGTTTGTTCAAATATTCATATTTGTTTATTGATATATTTTTCTATTAGATATTTTTCTGAAAAAGTGGAAATACATGTTTTATTCTTTATAGTTTTATTAAAGAAGATAGTTTATACAGGGATTCCCTAAAAAATTCAAATAGATCAGTAATGTTTTTTATCTACTTAGAAACCACCAGAAGTCACTTTTAACAGAAGTGTAATTTGTTGAATGTATTTTTTACATTGTGCGTTAATGAATCAAAGTTACATTAAGAAAAGTTTATTGTCTTTTGTTCTTAATTTCTATTAGAAAATATTTGCAGTACATATGATTGCATTCCTTGTGGGGAGTCAGTACATGTTCACAATACATCTTAATTCCTTTTTCATTCACTTTCTGTTCCTCTCCTCCCTCATCCTCCAACTCGTGCTTCTCTTGCCTTAATTGGAACCAGAGTTTGTCAAAAGGAACGTAATTATTATGTACTGCAAATATATACTAATATTTTTTTTAAATAACATTAAAAGGGCCAGAGATTTAACTCAGTGATTCTGGTACCTGCTTACCAAGTGACCACATACGACAATACCGGGTGTGGAAACTCATGCCCACCAGCAATCAGTAAGTACCACACACCACAGTGCTGGGTGGGCATGGTGGCTCACTCCTATAATCCCAGCACTCGGGAGGCAGAGGCAGGAGGATTGCTGAGTTCGAGGCTTGCCTGGGCTACGTAGTGAGCTCAGGGCCAGCCTGAACTGCAAAGCGAGACCCTGTCTCAATAAATAAATACATACATACGTACATACATCACTTACTGATGCAAATCAAAGGCACACTTCATTCCCATGGAAATAGGATAAAAATATTGAAAATTATTTATATATATATATTGCAATATAATTTTCATGGCTATAAAAATTATTTCTGAATTAAAGTATAGCCTTCAATAAACATATTTTCATTTACATCTTAATACAGAGACGGACCACTACATTTATATGCTCGACTTTTACCGATTAAAAGGGAGTTATTTCTCTACTGACCTGCGTGTTTCTCTTTTTCCTTCTAGGCTGTACTGTGGAGGTATAAATTTTCTCAGCTTAAAGGCTCTTCGGATGACGGCAAGAGCAAAATCAAATTTCTGTTTCAGAATCCAGATACTAAACAGATAGAAGCGAAGGTAATCACAAGAAATTCACCACAGAACACATCTCTCATCACAACAATGTGACTGAGAAGCAGAGGCGGGAGGGTCGGCAGAACCGAGAGAGCGGAGCACGTTCTCCGCTCCCCTGGCAGGATTCCTCACGGCCAAAGGATACATTCACGTTGAGATGCAAACGATGCATTTGTACCGAAACGCATCACTTAAATAACATGCAATTCATTGTGCGTCTTAATTTTAATTCCTCACAAGCTACATTGTTGTCACGATTAAAATAACATCCTAGATGCTAAATAGATCATTTGGTCACTTCACAGTCTACATAATTTAAAAGACTATGAGAAAAGTTGACTGCATTCTTACTTCTTATTCTTTCCTTAAACAGTTAACACATACACATAAAAAAGACTATTTTACAATCATTGTATCTGCATACAGTTCTTTCCAAACAATGAATTAAATGAAGTTTTTTTTAAATTTTCCTCAAGAAAATTTTCAGTGTTTTGTAATCTGTTAAATATGCTGATGTTGGCTCATGAGGAAGATGCACACTTTTTTTTTTTTTTTTTTGAGACAGGGTCTCGCTTTGTAGTTCAGGCTGGCCCTGAGCTCACTATGGAGCCCAGGCAAGCCTCCAACTCAGCAATCCTCCTGCCTCTGCCTCCAGAGTGCTGGGATTACAGGTGTGAGCCACCATGCCCGGCTAGGATGCACTATTTTTATTCCCATGTGAACACGTATTTGTAAATATACAAAATCTAAATTCTTTAATATTTCTAATATATAATTCACAATCATAATGTTGGGGTGAGGATAAATCATATAAATATCTCAGTATGAAAGAAAAAAGATACAGTAAGTAATAAAATTAAAATTTAATTATATGGACATGATAACCTGATTTTTTTTTATTTTTTTTGAGACAGGGTCTCGCTTTTATAGTTCAGGCTGGCTCTGACCTCACTATGTAGCCCAGGCAAGCCTCAAACTCAGCAATCCTCCTGTCTCTGCCTCCCAAGTGCTGGGATTACAGGCGTGAGCCACCACGCCCGGCACTGTGGTATGTGCTATTGATTGCTGGTGGGCGTGAGTCTCCATGCCCAGCATTGTATGTGGTTACCGGGGATCAAACTCAGGACCTTGCACTTGCGAGGCATGCACTGGAACCACTGAGCTAACCCTCCAGCCCAATCTGATAGTTTTAAATGGTGAGTTAGTTTACCATAATTCTGTCACATTACCTTCCCTGCTGAACTTGGGGAAAGAACTCTGTGCCGAGGTCAGAAACACTCCTCAGAACAGGCTGGTCCCTTCTTTCCCTTGTTTTCCTTCTTCATTTTTGTCCAAAGTGCTGTAAATATCTATATTGAAGTTTCTTTCTCTCTATATAAGATTTCAACTTTTTGAGGAAGTAAATGCCAAGATTTCTTGATTGCTCCATCAGAAAATGTAAAAAAGTGTTTAGCTTTTTGCTTTTTTAAGTTTATTTTTATCTTTATTGGTGCACTGTATACATGCACCATGATCACATACAATATTGGGAATTGGTATCAGTATATGACACGATTTACTTCTCATTTTTTCCCATTCCCCCACCCACCCCAGAGCCCCCCACCCCTGAATACGTCAGCTGTTTCCCTTTATTGCCATCACATTTGTTTTTACCCTCATTACTCCCCCTCCACCACACCTCCCTTTGAATATTTTCTACTTCACAATATCCATCCTACATTCTAGTACTCATTAACATCTGAGTTTCCAAACTCTTTGCAATGGATAATTTGGCATTTCTACCCACAATGAGCTGGCACCCCTCCTGCTCCCCGCTTTGCTGCCATTTGGTTTTGCTGATGTTCTAAATTGTCTCGTGAGTAGGAACATCTGTGCCTTGTTTCTGGCCTTGGGGGAAAATTCTAAATTCCTTGGTAAGTAGTATTATATAAATTACAGCTTCTCTTCATAAAATTGAGATGTTTCCTATCTGCTCTTAGTTCCTGAGAGCATTTAATGATCAAATGTATTATACACCATCTCTGCACTTAATGATACAGTATTATGATCTTTCTTTTTAGCCTGACAGTTTGACAGAACACATTAATTGACCTTCTACACATAAATAAATGTTAAATAGCAACTATAATAACAGGCTCACAAATTTTTCTTTGCAGTTCTGTAACTTTTGCCTCAATATTTTGATACTCTTACGGGGAACATAAATGTGAAGGATTATTTTGTCTTTTGGGAAAAAAAAACTGACCTATTTACATCAGGGAACAGGTGCTTTTCTTCCAGATAACTTTGACTGGTGAATCCTCCTATGTATGAAATTAATAAAACTACTACTACTTTCTTTTGAGTAGGGTTAGTGTGCTATATTTTTCCTTTTACTTTTACTGTATGTAGTATTTTTATTTTAAAAATATTTTTTATATTGAGTTGATCTTTTTCCAGAAAACAAATTTAAATCACAGTTTTGACCCACTTGGATAATCTCCATTTTTGAAATTGGTATCTAGATCGCTGACACTCAAAGTGATCCTTGATACCTTTGAATGAACATCGACTATATCATTCCTCATTTCAACTCCTTCCTCTTGTTCTTTATCTTTGTCTTCCAGTCTCTGCTTTACATTTCACATGATTGGACACTTTACGTGATTCAGTTTTATGTCTTAAGTTATATCACTTTCTCTTCCTTCTGTTCCTTTCCCCTTCCTTTCCCTTTTCTGCCCTCCCACCTTCCTTCTGTCTCCTTCCCTCCTTTTCTCCCTGCCTGGTTCTTCTCCTTCTCCTTTTCCTCCTTTTTCTTCTCTTCTTCTGCCTCTTCTTCTGACAGAAAGCACAAGTTCATTACATGTTCAAGCTTAGTCCAAATTCAGAAAACATTATGCTGATGCTCTTGTGGCCCAGTTCATGATCTTGTTACAGCTGGACAAGAGACTGTGTGGGTTTCTGTGTTTCCTGCTTTGGTACCGCTGAGGTCAGTGTCCCTGATGAACATGGATGGACAAATATTCAAGAAAGTAATTTAAAATTGAATATAGAAGACTAACGAGGAATTAGTGATGAAGAGATTTTATCTGAAGATTACAAAGATGTTTCAATATATTCATAGGTGATATATCTGACATTAATAGAATGCAGGACAAAAACCTCAGTGATCTTTTCATTAGATTCAGAAAATGTATGTCAGAAATTCAACATCTGTTCATATACACATGATAGAAACTCCCAAAAATTATGTGTAGAAAATGTACCTACAGTTATATGTGGCAAACCGATATTTTACTCAATGTGAAAATTTCAAATATTTTACCATGAAACAGCAGTAATCTAATTCACTCCAATTTAAGACATCTGGGAGTCACAACCCCAGGATTAATTTATAAAAGAAAATGAATGCTATGCAAATAATATAGGAAGAAGTAAAGTAATGTTACTGTTTCCTGATGACATGATTTTATATGAAGAAACACTGGGAAAAGCAGTCTCTTCAGTACAGTCCTAGGAATACAGGGTAACCACACAGAATATTGAACTTAACTTGCATTTCACACCATATACAAAAATCAAACATAAGAGGAGAAAATATGAAACTGTTAAAAATACAAGTTTAAAAACTATAGGATACTGGTCTGAACAGATATTTCTTGGGTTAAACTCTAAAAGTTCCACAAACAAAAGTAAACATACACAGGGCCGGAGGGTTAGCTCAGTGGTTCCAGCACCTGCCTCGTAAGCGCAAGGCCCTGAGTTCGATCCCCAGTAACCACATATAATCCTGGGCGTGGTGACTCACGCCCACCAGCAATCAATACCACATACCACAGAGCCGGGCGTGGTGGCTCACGCGTGTCATCCCAGCACTCGGGAGGCAGAGGCAGGAGGATTGCTGAGTTTGAGGCTTGCCTGGGCTACATAGTGAGCTCAGGGCCAGCCTGAACTACAAAGCGAGACCCTGTCTCAAAAAAAAAAAAAAAAAAAAGTAAACATACACAAACAGGATTCCATCCAATGGAAAGGTGTTGTACACCAAGGGAAATCATCACCAGAATGAAGAGGTAACCTACAAATCTGGGAGAATATTTTCCATCATACATGTGATAAGAGGTTGATATCCCAATTAGTAGATGGGATTAAAAAAACAATAGTGGATGTTTACTTTCTTTAGAAATTTTTCATACATTCCAGTTAATGTATTGCTATCCATCCCCTCAATGTGGTGAATGAGGTGGATGCTTTTCACAAGGCAGCTCCTCTGTTGGATGACACACTCACCAGCAGTGTTCACCCGTTTTCACCAGACCTCGTGTAACGCTCATGACAGATGCGTGAGCCAGGACTTCCGGAGCTGCTACCCAAAGGCCAGGAGGGATGTGGGCGTGTCCAGAGCCAGGGAGAGTACTTTGAAGATGACTATTGGCCATGTGACTGTAACTTCTTTTATTTCAACAATGACTGCATTATATTGTCACCCATTAGAAAACTGAATTCAGATGACTCAGTAGCCCAAAAACAACCCCCCCAAATGAGCAAAATATATTCCATTTCTCAAAAGAGGATATGCAGATGGCCAACAGTTATATGAAACCTTAAATGGCCATTATTAAAACTATGTAAGATAAGTGTCGCCAGTGTGGTGGCAGTGGTGCAGTGTTTCAGTCAGTCGAGAAGAGCTAGGTAAATAACTGAGTCAGTAAAGATAACAGATATCTGAAAGACTGTTAGCAGCTCATCACGGGGGAGCGTGGGCCGGGGCCACGGCTCTTCTCGTCGAAGGATAAATCTGTACACAGTGTCCTGTCCTCCTCGCTTGTCCTGTCTCAGGTTGTGTGACTGCCCACCACAGGCTTCCCCTGGGTGCCTTGTCTGTGTCCTGATAGCTCTGGGCTGGCAGCTGGTCTGTTGTTTTCTCTGGGACCCGTAGTGCAAAATGGAAACCTTAGATTTCACCTTCATATTGTTCCTTGGGTCCTGGGGTCTGTAGTTTCCTATTCTGTATAATGCCTTCTGCCCTATTTCACAATGCCCTTCTATTTATTTGGTATGTATCTATTGACTAGTTTTGGATTTTTTCTTGTGTGTGTGTGTGTGTGTGTGTGGAGGAAGAATGAAAAAAATGTGTTGCTCCACCATCTTGAAATTAAGACCAGTATTTATTTTTAAATTAGCAGTAATGCCACTTTTATAAAGTAAGCAGCTTATTTGGCTAAGTCTGTTCCTAGTTGGTTACATCTATAACCAGTGAAATAATGTCATAAATATTAAAAATTGACATTAAAATTTTAATTATGAACATTGCTCTTCACATAATTGCCCAAATGTGTCTAGAAAACACCTACCTGTAGGGAACTAATTATATAGTTCTATTCAGTTAACTGTATTTCCCAATATAATTAATGTACCTCCTAGGTTTCATTTTATTTTTATTGCAAGTCATTAAGACTAGACTTTGTGTGGTTACACAGCTTAAAATTTTAATTCAATTTAGCTTTTTAAAGCTTGTATTTTCCACCTCAAAAGTTAAGTATAAAATACACTTAAACTCCTCTTGATTATGAGTGATGAAGTAGTGTCTGTGGCAGGAAGATCGTTAACCCGGAGTGTTTTGTTCAGGGGCGGCCCAGCCATCTATGATAGGTTTTTCTCCACCTTTCTTACTCCTCGGTTAACATCCACTAGAATGTTCCATCCTGAGAAGTTTAAATAACATTCACTTACCAAGGTCCTATTTTATGTTTTTGCACTACTCCTTTTTAAAAGATTTTATATATGTATACACACATAGAGATTTGAATGATATCTAAAATTTCTCACAATAAGACAGTTTCTTAGGGTATTTCCAAGTCTCACTAAGTAGTTTATGATGCTCATTATTTCATGCTTGCTTGGAGTAACAATAGGAAATAAAAATTTCATTTATTTTGATATAGCTTGAAAGTATCAATAGCCATTTACATATAAAACTTTCACCAGATAATATCATGCATGAAACATTTGAGTAGTTAAAACCCAATTATCAAATGCAAGCTGGTTTTAAAAGCATATATGATTATATGTTTTGATTATATATCTTCAGAAAATTAGATGTTCTTTTTGAGTAACAACAAATAATATTTCCCATTTTGTTTTCATGCATATTCATGCCAAATATGGCAAAGAAATATATGCATTTCTTAATCATTAATGTGAAAACTATTTGAACTTGCTGGAAGCTTATTGAGAAAGTCCATGTATCTATCACCAATATGTTCATCTAAGAGTCCTAGCAGAACAAAATTTAATAGGCAAATTTTGGAAAAATTCCAGATGTATAATATATTTAATAATGAACTACACTTTAAAACCCCTTCATTGGATGATTTATAATGAACACAGATATATTAACCAGGAACATAGTATAGACATCTGGTGAATTCTGTCCTGCTGTTTCAGTGTTAGGGAAGGGCAGATGAAGATGCAGCAAATAGAGAGGATTGAGAAAAAGAACAGGAATTTGGAGAGAGAAAATTTCAATGTGTCTTATAAGAGGCATTAAAACTAAGTATGCTACATTTCTGATTATTTTTAATAAGAAACTGAAACAGTGGAAATAAATTACTGGAGACATATTTTTTTCTCATCAAAGTTAGAAAAACATAACCTAGAAGAAATATTGATCAGAAAATGTGATTGTTGAAAGTGAAGAAACTCGTTTTTCTTTATGTGATAACAGAAACATTAAAACTTATACTTATTTAGTAATACATAAATTTCCAAGGCAAAAAAAAAATATACTCAAAGCTTATTTAATAGGAAATGTAGTCTCTTTAGGGGACATTAACTACCTGAATTCCTGTAAATATCACAGGACAAATGGTTTTCAATTCTCTGATTGTGGGTAAAATATCACAAAATCTTAAAGTTACACATATTTATATAGGATTTGGAAGGACTTTCTTTTGTTTTTTGTCATATAAAACTAATATCCAAAGCTTTCCTTTATTTTTTCCCTCTGGAAGTTGGATCTTACAAATTCTCACTTCATTACTCAGAGGTTTAATACATTTCCTATCCATTTTGTAAAGCCTCATTAAACTTCATGGACTTAGTAGAGCTCAGGAATAACATATGAACTGTACTGTAGTTTCCTGATAAAGTACAAAAAGCTTATTCTGTTGTCACTGGGAACTAAAGGGTATTACACACACACACACACACATACTCACACACGTATATGTGATGCTTATAGTATGTGATGGTTTATGTATGATTCTAAATTTATGACTATTTATATGAACCTCATATATAAGCACAGTTTATATTTTCACAGTTATGCCTAAGTGAATATTCTAGGTAAATATATATCCCTGGACTAGTTGTTAATGTGCCTGTTTTTGTTCATGTGCATGTATTTGCTCTAAAATTATAATTTGACACAATATGACCAGATCTTCTGATTTCTGAATATGTAGTGCTCATCATGGTGCCCCTACCTCAGAGAAATGCTGTTAAAATGTTCCCCAACATAAGGAACAGAGCATATTAATCCTAAACTACTGGATTTGCACTCTGGATACCAGAATAGTGTTCTTTATACAGTACAGTTAAAGAAAAAAAATAAAATTGCTATTCTATTTAGTGTAGCAATATAGGGTTAGAAGCATTTGACAATAGAGCTAATTACTATGAGCTGCCCTCCATGTCTTTCGCTTTCCCTGGCTGCGTGGTTCCAGTGGCTTTATGCTGCCCTAAGAGGCTTTTACCAAATATATAAAGTAAGATTCAAGACAGAAATTGAGGATTGACTCCAGAAATGCGACTCTCAGCTAATCTTTATAAATCTCAATTTTCTCATTATAATGTGTGGATTAAAATGTCTACTTTAAAGTGTTGCTCTGGAGAACAACTGTTTAATGACTCGAAAGTAAAGAATGAATTTAGAACACAACAGACAGAACATTTTGGGTGCTTAATAAAAGCATGTTAAAGAGCCTTACTAAATTATCCGTAAGGTGTTAAGGCTGTATTTTAGAAGAAGATGAATCCTGTGTGATTCTTGGGCCCTAAAAATGGGAAAGCCTAATATGTACAAACCTAGAGAGGTTCCTTGGGACCCAGGGCCCATCTCTCTCTGCACCCTAAGTAACACTCCAGCTCCTTGCCCTCCACCCGTTCACGGTTTCTGACTCTTTCCAGAAACAAACTTCTCCCGAACCTCGTAGACACTTGTTTTCTCCCTGGAAGCTCTGCGGGGCTGGGCACACTGTGCAGAGGGGTGACGACAGGGCTGTGTACTGTGAGAAACCGAAGTGGGTGGGAGTCGATGAGGACCCGAATCCCGGAGTCCACCTCGCGTGCATGGTGTGATCTATGTGTCAGTTTGGTTTACACGACATATTGCAGATTCTAAACTATCTTAATTTATCATTGAGATTTTATTTTCTCCTTCAATATTTAAGGACACTGAATTTGTCTCCTTATTTATATCAAGAGCCTAGAACATTATTTTTCTTGGTAGGCTATAAATCTTACATTGTCATCATTTAGATTTAACATGCTCTGATCATTAGGTTAAATTTCTCCAAAATACGTAGTTATTGGGAAGAATATATCCATGGTATCAAGTTTTGTTTCTCTTGTCAAAGATCCACATTTATGTACAGAATAAACATAACTAAGTTCTTATTTAACTTGAAACTGTAATAGCATTTTGAAAAATGTAAAGTATAAGATTGAAAACACTGAAAAGTAGATTCCAAAGAGGTAAAGTAGCAGGATACAGAGTACAGTAATCAAGTACTATATTAATTTCTCTTAACATGAAATACTACTAAAAATTGTAATAACCATGAAGCATTTAAAATGAAAAAATAAATAGAACTTCAACCTGGAATTAAATATGTGCTTAATTAAGAAAATACTATACACTTCTACAAAAACTGTATATGCATTCTTCTCTTTAGAGTTATTGCATAAATGCTTTAAATTTAGATGTCTCAGTTGCCCTAAGAGAATTTTTTTTTTTTTGAGACAGAGTCTCACTTTGTAGTTCAGGCTGGCCCTGAGCTCACTATGTAGCCCAGGCAAGCCTGGAACTCAGCAATCCTCCTACCTCTGCCTACCGAGTGCTGGGATGACAGGTGTGAGCTACCACGGCCAGCATTGTGGTATGTGGTACTGATTACTGGTGGGTGTCAGTCACCATGCCCTGTATTGTTATGTATGATTACCAGGGATCGAACCAGGGACCTTGCACTTCCTAGGCAGGCACCAGAACCACTGAGCTAAATCTCTGGCCTGAGAATTTCTTAACTACACTAGTCATGCTCCTTTGACATTTATGTGCTTTAGATTGCAACAGTGGCTGACACATTGTTATTTTAATATGGGAATAATTGTGTGACATGATAGTAAGAGATACCAACCTCCATTTTCTTTACATTAATATGAAAGAAATGAAGCAAGACATTATTAAACATGATTGTATTATATCCAGGTCCTAGACATATTAAAAAGGTTTTGAAAGCAAGCTATTTAGTACACATTAACCATTTAATGAGTTTCTATTTTTATTATCAGTCTTAGTACTGCAGGTCAGAAGCTAAAAGTAAGTAATCCAAACCGCAAAGAGGTATAGATTACCATATTTTGGAACCTATAATGTAAAGGAAGGATCAAACAGTAGGTTGAAATGAACTCTAAATTCATGAATGATAGAATGTTAGTTTATATTCACTAATGACATAACATTTTGCAAATCATCATACCTTAATGCTTTTTAAAAAATCAAAAATAAACATAGCCTCTGCTTCAGAAAGGGTGCAAAAAATATCTGAAAGTGCACTCCTCTAGAAAACAGAAACAGTAAAATATCAGAATCAGTTTTTACAAATTTATGGACATTACTTAAAAGTTTTAAGTAACTATAGAACATTTATTTTAAAAAACAAAATAACTTTAGTAAAAAAAATTGCAGCATTTCAGCTTGTCTTATTCTTACTACCTTCTTGAGAGTTCCACCTTAGCTTTAAATATACATCCTAGAAAACATGGCCGTTCTCAACTTGAAATCCAGCACTTAAAATCCTCTGAATGATGGATACTGGTCTTAAGCCCCTAAGGAACCCATATCTCAAGAAAATCATAATTATTTGACTTGTCTCAGGAAGAGAGAGAGCCTTTGGAGTACCAGTCATTATTTTACCTCACTCACATCTTCTATATCAGGAAAGGCCTTACTCCATGGTAGTTAATTAAAATAATTAAGAGTAATTTTTAAGTTTACAGCTACCTCTCCTGGGAACACTAGTAGTGGCCAGCAAAAAACTGGTGCACAAATTGAAACAATCTAAGGAATGAGAAGTCCGTGAAGAACTTTGAAAACATCTAATATATTGCCTAATCCTAGAATATGCTAGAATATACTAGACTGTGCACATGCACAGAAAGAATGTCAATATTTCAAGTATCAAGTTTGCCCATCTTAGAACTGTGCGCTGTAAACTGCTACAAGACACACAGAGCCCCAGGAGAGTCAGAAGGCTTTGCTGAAGTTGTTCACAGAAATGCTTTCAGATCCTCCGGTGGACAACAAATTAACAAACAGAGGCTTCTGTGGCTTCTTTGAGAAGAAACACCATATAAAATTACTCCAGGAAAATCACTAACAAAAAATGCTAAGATTACTAATACAAATACATTCAAAGACTGGTGAAAGCCATGCTCAATGAACTAACTAAAAAGAGAACTTGATGAAGATATTAAAATACTACTGAAAATCTAATGAAACTATACCTGCAAAGGGCAACAGTGAAAATTTTTTTTAAATATCCATAAAAACTGAACAAATTTTTAGATTAGAGTTTGTGGTGAAAGAACAAGAAGCTTTGAAGAGTTTAGTGTATTTCAACAGAGCCATTAAGATCATGTAGCCTAGAAATAATGGACAAATGAAGGGAAATTAAGCGAGTCTCTGAAATTTGCACAATACCACCAAGCGTACTATCACACACATAAGGATATATACCAGAAGATCAGGAAAGGAAAGTACAGAGAATACTTGAGGAAATAATTCCTGAAAACTTCTCAAATTAAATGAAGTCATTAGCCTACACTTTGAAGATCTCCCTATAGGATAAACAAAAGTAAACTTCCTTAAAAATTATGGTTAAAGTGTTAAAATCCCAAAACAAAATCTTGTAAACAAGAGAAAATTCAAGAAATAGCTGATCATTCTAGTAAACCATGAAGCTAGCAAGCAATAGAATGGCAAACAACTCTACTCCCCTTTGAATATTAATGAGAAATCAAGCTATCATTTATTAGAAAAGTAAGCAGAGAATTTGTCATTAGCACATCCATTGCAAGAGAGATTTCTCTCAGAATAAATGGAAGAACACTAAATAACATCTTAAAACCACACTTAGAAGTCAGTTCACTTGTAAATGTACCTAACATACATTATATATATATATATATACACATTATATATATATATATATATATATATATAAGTAGTAGTATTGTTTTCGTCTCTCAACTAAAAGTGTACCTTTATTCAGTACAGCCTTTTAACCTTCCATACCAAACCAACTTCTCACTGTATCTCCACATCTGACAACTTTCCTTTTTGAAGAACATCATAACTATCTCTTCCCATCTTTCAGTCTTACTCGGTCAGAAATCACTGAATGATACAGCCAGCATCATCATTCTAACAGATTTCAATTCTTGTCCTGAATCTCTCACAGTAACTCTCATAAAGGACAGGAAGCACACTACAAATTTTAACCTATTTTGTTTCCTTGACTTCATTTTCTAGTAATGACTCTTCAGTTCACTCACTGCCTTCTACCTACAATAACTTGCAGTTTCTTCTAACTCAAAGACTGTCTTTACCTTAGGGCCTTTGACGTATACTTACCCTGCCTCAATTATATTCCCATAAGTACCAAAATGGTTCACTCTGTAGTCCCCTTCAAGTTTTTCTATTACTCCGGTGTGGATTTTCCTGACCCCTGGCCCGTAACACAATATTATCTGTCTTCTGTATTTTCTTGATGGTTCCTAGAGTAGACTGATGTATTTAATTTATTCATAATACTCCATTCTATCTTTCGTTACTGGAGTGTAAGTCCCAGCACTGCTTGTTATTATTGTTTTAAGGGCAACCTGATGGCCCCCTGCTCCTGACAGGTCACTGTGTTGAGGATGAACTTCAAACAGACAGTAAATCACCACAACACACTGCAGCCATGACCCTGGGCCCCCTGTGCGGTCCTCCTGCCTCAGCCTACAGAGGAGCATTTGGGATGGCAGGCACACGCTTCCACACCCAGTATAGGGACATTTTTGGTCTGTCTCAATTACGACTACAGCTTTTCACTAAAAGAAAGAATTGGTGTAAATATTTATTGAAGGAATCATAGTTAAATTTTCAAGACTGCTTTTATTTAGTGAAATGTATGGGGTTAATGAAGATTAGCAAAGCTTTCCTCCAAGGGGAAAGTCCATTATTTGATGAAAACCAACTCTGGGAGGTTGATAGATGGCTGGAATGTGGGTTTGGAAGCCCTGGAAATGAAAAAGAGGGTAGTGACTCTCCTCGGTCACCCTGAAAGTGATCATTGTTTCCCAGTCTTCTGCTTTCCTTCCTAGTCACCAGTTCTTTCCAGCCTACCACACACACAACCCCAAAGAAGTGTAAAAATTTTAGTTTCCATCAACATCAAATCACTGGAAATCTTCCCTGGCTATTTGGATAGGGAACATTTTATAACAGAAATAGAATCTCCAACTTAATAAATACACAGAATTAGTTTGAGGAAAAAAAGTTCTTTTTACAGAAATTTTGTCCGTTTGTAATATTCAAAGCTATTTTCATTGTCACTGAGTAAATTGGATGTTTTTGTTGCCTTACTGTTGTGTGACACATAGGAGAGTCATACATTTTTCAACAATTTCCAACCTTTTCCCTATCAGGTGACATTAAAATGATTGACACTCAAACTATTCATGAAAATTAAATTGACTGCACAAAAAACGACAGGTGAATGGAGGTGTCTCTGGGTACATTAAGGCAAAAGGAAGCCCACTAGCTTACAAGAACACATCTCAAGTGCCCTGAGGTGGATAGGTGAATATAAAGCTCTTCAGATAATTACAGTGGAGTTACTAACAGCATGGTTGGGGGATGCATTTTCGGGAATTAGAGTTTTTCCTCTTTTATAAAACAAGTCTCTCTTTGGAATCAGAGATTGACTATGAAGTCCTGGAGATTTGAGACGGCAGACCTCTGCCCTCTATAGTGCACAGGCCCAGGCATAGATATTACACTCCATCTTGCTTCCAATTTAGAGCTGAAGAAAGTACTTGTAGGAAGAATTCTTTTCTTTAAACAACTCTGATACCTAACAGATATTACAATATGTCAAAGTGATTAGATACTCTATATCAGTTTCCACCACCATGTTCTATAAATAGCAAATAGCATGAGTGGAGTGCAAATCAGTTTAATTTGGATCTTTTATTACAAATATGCAGTGAATTAGCAAGAAGTTTACCAGTAATTTCATATGTTTTATTAGCCACTAGTTATCCTCACTATGATAAATTCCATATATTAATTTCATTGAGGACAACAGTGTGTTAGTCTTCTTTCTTGAAATTAAAACATTTATTGATCTATTGTTGATTTCTCTTAAAAGCAGAGTATCATCTTTTAAAGGCTATCCTGAGATTTTATAGCTACTCTGACAGTATTTGTAGTTTGAAAGGCTTTTTTTCTGTCTTCATTGCAATATATAAAATTTGCTTAAGCATCTAAATGAGAAACATAGTTCTAAGAATCCATAAGAGTTGATGGACTCCAATTAATTTTATTTCACTTTATAAATATGTCATCTATACCATTAAACAAGCAACTACAAGTATAATTAATGCACAAATTATTTTTGTAAGCCATTTAGATCATGAAATCCTAGTGTCATAACGTGTTTGCATTCAACATTTTCAATTTCTCATGGCAAATAACAAGTCATTATGTAGAACAGTAAGGATTTTTAAAAATTATTCTAATCTCTTTATCACTTGAAATACATATATAGCATTAAAAGTATGTTTTAAGGTACTTCTAAGACTCTTTAAACTTCTACATTAGCTAGGATAGAATTCAACCTCACTGACTAAATCTCCATGTGGTGTTTCTCCATCCTGAAATAGCTTTCATATGTAATAAGTGTCCATAATCTTTTTCTGCCTCCTCCCCACCTTTTTTTGAAGTAAATCTGCACGGGAAATTTACACACAGAACAAAAATATCCAGATTAGAAATTAATGTGCATGTGTACACAGCATGGATCCTGGATCCCTATTTTTGAGAATGATGAGTCATTGGTTTTGTACATAAACTATCGCTTTTGATTTTTCACTCCCCTGTTTGTCCTTTCCTTCCAGGAGTTGGAGTTTTCAAATTTGTTTGCTGTTCTTCACTGCATTCATTCGTTCTTTGCCGCCAAGGTGGCCTGTTTGGACCCTCTGTTCTTAGGCAGCCAGGCTGCTGCTTCTGCCGCGAGCAGTTCTGCTACCACAAGCAAAGCAAAGTACACGACTTGATATCCTTGCTCTCTAGTGACCAGATAAACGGGATAGATACGTTAGTCCCTGGACCCTCTGGAGAAGCCACAATAACGAGTCCTCAGCAGAGTCAGATTGATACTTTGGCAGAAAAATCACACGGCGTCTTACACACACGCCCAACTCAGAAGTCACCTGTAAATGATCCCGAGTGTACAGAAGGGCCTGTTGCCATTCGGTTGATGAAAACGTATGCACTGCTGTCACCAGACATGGAGGCAAAAGAAGAATTGTGTAAATAATATAAAAATTGTAAGCTACCTATAAATAAAAATGCCAATCAAATGGTTATTTCTGTATTTTAGATTATTTTGTATGACAAATGCCTATTGGGCCAGCTCATGAATGACCACTAGATCATTGACCATACCGTGAGTGTAAAGAGACAAAAAATGACAGCAAGGAGCATGCAAAGAACCTCACTACAGCGGAAGCACTTTAATATACTGATGTAAAATTGTCCTTGTATTCTCATTCCACGACTCTGTACTGGCTTTCTGATTTGGCTTACCTGATTGTAGAATTGTCTTAGGAACTGCATAAAAATAATCATTCTGGCCTATGACAGACACACTGCAAACTGGACTACTTTTCCCCTGACTCATTGTTATTAAAATGTTTTCCTACCTGCCAGTGTCAACCAAATACCCCTGTACTGTGTTAATTATGAGCAATGGAAGCATTCACGAATCTCTTGTTCTTTCCTTCATGTGAAACAGATTTATATTTTACTTAATGAAATTTATTAAGATAAAGTTTCACGGATTTTCAGTGACCCTCAGAAGCTTTTCGAGAGAAAATAACATCCAAAAATATCGTTGTAAGAAAGTATTTTGTAACCCCATCTCTACTGACTAATCATTAGCTGAGATAACCCTAAAAAGTAGTCTCAAAGCTATGTTACTGTTAGCAAAATAACAGTCTTCCTGTCAAGTGATATTTTATTAGAAGATGGGTACGATTTGAAAATAAAAGCTGTATCTTACTGGGTTATTAAAAGCGATTAATGCCAATCTAGGTATTTCATGTGAGGATTGCAGATGTGTAAGAGACTACAAATTTGAAGGTCTTAGAGGTATACACTGACGGGTAGGAGTCCAGGTATTACATAATTAGTTGTATGAAATGGATCAAATTCTTCATCACTAAAGCTTAACACCTGCTTTTAAACAACCAGCTGATTCCTAGAACATAAAAATTTGCTTTTTAAAATTGACTCATTCCCAACTAAACCACACTACATATTTTCTGAAGATGAGAAATATCTAATATAAATTGTTTAATTTTCTTTTTTTAAATGAGAATAAGAAGGAATAAAATGGGTCACCTAAAAGATAATTATCCATTAAATTTAAAAATAGATTTTTTCCATAATCACTACACATTATTAACTTATTTTGCATTGCATTCTTAAAAACATTATATGAAAATAAAAATTAGAGATTTGTAATTGGACCTGGAATAGTATCAAATCGGATCTAAGATATTTGGCAAAAACTGTGCTTCCTTCACAGTACCTAAAATGTACCAATAAACCTAAAGAAAAAACAAGCGAAACAGAAGAAAAAAATCCTCTGTTTGAAACTTGATAATAAAGAATATTAGTATAATGTACTCTGATTATAAAACTAAATTCCTGAGTAGGAAAGCCCACTGGATTTATTACTCACTATACTGACCGAGCACGACAGTCATAGTAAAACTATAAAGCTTGCCAAAGATCTGACTTCGTAGTGTTCTCCATTTATGTACAAATGGAGAGCAGCAGACAGAAAGACAGACACCAAGACATCTAACACAGGACGCTAAGCAGCGCAGACGGTTCCGTGGGGAAACTCGGCCGCCAGCCAGAGAGGAATCTCGGGGCCCCCACACTGGAGGCTGTGCATGAGGCCACGGTGCCGTTCTGTGTGGAGGTCATAAGAAATGCCAAACCGCTCGAAAGGAAAATAAACACTAAGGTTAATGTTAAAAATACTAAATCAGTGATATGAAATTATTAAAAACTAATGTCACATTTTATAAATATGATTTTTAATAAGCAAGTCCTTTTTATATCATTAAAATTTAACCTATGCTCACATGTATGATGACAGCACAGGTGCACAATGAGATACATAGGAAGATCTGTCTCCTTGTCTGATAGGCACACACCTGCACACAAACATACATGTGTACAATTATAATAAAACACATCTTATAAATTATACTTGTGTTGCATATGCACTTAACACACTTTACATTTGCAAATTGATTTAAAACATGACAATACTATTATTATTAATGATACTACTGATGCAAAACCAAAGGCCTAAATTCCTTTTTAATGCCACCAATTAGAAAAATGCTATTCTGAGTTTCAACAATTTTGCAATCAGCGTTTAATGCTTTCTTTACAGTATGATGAATAGCCACTGCATTTGTTGTAAATTGAAGTGCTTGAATGAGAAAATTCAGAAAAATAATCATTAATTTTTTTCTCATGTAATTTAGGTTTTGATGTTTGAGATTTATCAAATCCTAATTTCTTCATTAAGCACATTTGACCAAGAGAATGCGCAATTATGTGATCACCCCTTCAGTGCCTTGCAATAAATACGTGTGTGTGTGTGTGTGTTTGTGTGTGTGTGTGTAGTCACTAAAGGGTTTATGGCAGTATGCATACTGCAAATGTAAGAGGAATATTGTAGGTATCTCAGTGAAAGAAGAGTCCAAAATGATTTGAAAGCTTCTAATATAACGATGTCTTTCACCTGATAAAATATAACAGCCCATTTAACTGAAGTATATTAAAGGAAGAGTATTTTTAGTTGTTACATTGTAACAAATCTTTATTTCAAAATATGATAATAGATAATATAGGTGAAATGTATAGTCCAACTTTATTTTTAAAGGGAGAGTAATGAGTCATTGCTTGGCCATATTTCAAGCATGTATCAACTTTTAAAACCTTCACTCATAAAACTATTCACCAAGGAGAACAGCAAATTACTTGAAAATAAACAGCAGCTCCGTGTCAGCCAGCAGTGAAAGTATTTTTTATGCAAGCAGAGAAATCTTCCTTTGGGTGAATTAGCTTCGAGAGTCACATTTTCCTCATCTACAATGACAAAGTTTGTTCATAGACTTTATGTTGAATGCTGGGATTTAATAGATTCTTGATTTATTACTGGTGAAAAGTAATAATCCTCACCATAATTTAGAATTACTGCTTGAAATCAGCAGTGTGGAGAAGCTTTAAAAGCACAAGAGCAGTCCTGTGCTTAACATTTAAAGGTAAGTGTAAATTCTCCAATATTAATAACAAGCATTTTGCTACTATTAATACTGCTGTACTCATGAGCTCTCCTTAAGGAATTGCTTTATTCATACCTCTAAAATTATTTATGATTTATTATTAGTTAATACTTTAAAATCATAATATCACTTGTTTGCACATTATAATTTAGTTTCTAAGATAAAATATTAGAAATGTTATATATTTTATACATATTAAAATGAAATGGAAATACCAGAAATAGGAAATGTAAATATATTTATTTCATTTTTAATTGTTTTGGTGGATGTTTGTAAAATGTAAATTAATATCTGTGACAGACACTTGTCACTTCGGTCCTTCAGTTCATTAATGTACTACTAATATAAATGTACCTTTTATAATGAAGCATACTGGAAAATAAAAGGAAATTCTTTCTACTAAGTTTGTCTCCACTTCTTTGAGTTTCATCTGTAAATCACACATATGTTAACAACATGGTCTTGAAGGACTGAAATATAATGAAGAGGGAAAAGATGACCGGTCTCGCCTATAGTGCAGACCTTTAGGAGTTTAATCTGTTCTGCTTCATTAGTATTCATGATGCTTTGATTTCTGAACTTTAAAAGGAGCCAAAGATGAGAGAAAGATGTTCCTTGCCAAATTACCCAGGGAGCCTAGGAGTTGCATCTTTTGTGACAATGACATCTTTGATATCTTTACAATGGTCCATTAGGGACTGAGTCTATCTTGAAGGGATTGGGCAGAAAAGGCATCATTATCTTGTCATTAGTCGATGAGAAATAGTTCATTGCACCGTGTCCTACATTATCACAAGTTGTCTTTCAGGAAATTATAGTGTCACAAGAGTGAGTGCTGATAGAAATCACTATAGAACGATTCTGACATGTATGTTATTGTTACTAAATGAAAAGTTTTACTCTACCTCAGTTTTGTTTCCGTTTTTGGTTTGAAAAACGTTCCATTTGATAAAAAGTCAATGACCATCGTGGGTAATTTAAATACCTAAAAAGAATACAAAGAAAAATGAAAAGATGTATTGTTTCACCACCAACTGATTTAACACAACTCACTTCAAACAAATATTATCTTGTACACACATTGTTTATATAGATACAAGTAGATAATTTAAAGACTTTACGAAACTACTTGGGAAAGTATCTCGGTTGTAGAGTGTCTAACATGGATAGGCTCGGGTCAATCTCAAGCACAAGAGAATTAAAAATTAAAAAATAAAACATTCAAATATAAATAAAACAAAAATTTGGAGGCAGTATTTTGACAAGGTTAGTGAAGCACAGTGCCATGTAAATGGAGTTACGTGTATAAAAGTCTTTTTCTACAGAATGTATACTGTTTGAAAGATAATTGTCTATTAACAAAAAGCAGAATAAGCCAACATTCTTAAAAGGTCAAGGGTCAAGTATTCTCAAGTATTTTTTATAATTCTAAGATGTTCAATGCAAAAGAAATCACTCATTTTGCAATGAAGTTCTGTGAATTCTGATAAATGAAAATGATAGTATGTCACCACCAAGGTTAAGGTAGAAAAGTTTAATTACACCAACAAATAGCCCAGTGTCCCTGTGTAGCCAACAACACCCCTTACACCACCCTCGGCAATGACTGACCCGCTTTGTGTCTCACTCGCTTTCTCCCTTCAGATTTCGGCGGTGAAATACATCGGTTTGGGGGTTGGATTCTTTCAGTTAGTGGAAGGCCTCTGAGGTCCACTTACTTTCTCGGACCCTCAGTACCTTGTCCCATTCTGCGCGTCCCACGGGACAACCACGTTTCGCCCGGATGAAGGATGTTTACTGCCTCCCATTGTTAGGTGACTACAAATAACGTCACCATTCATATTAACATATAGGCTCCTTCTTTTGTGGACACAAATGTTCATTTTCAACACTAAATTTCTAGGGATGAGATTACTAAGATGTGTCATGTACTGGCACAAACCCTCCATGTTGAATGTGATCATAATGTAAATATAAAATGTACCAATAAAACCAATTTAAAAATAGGGCCGGGTGTTGTGGCTCATGCCTGTCATCCCAGCACTCGGGAGGCAGAGGCTGGAGGATTGCTGAGTTCGAGGCTTGCCTGGGCTCCATAGTGAGCTCAGGGCCAGCCTGAACTACAAAGCGAGACCCTGTCTCAAAAGAACAACAACAACAAAAAAAAATCACGTAGTGTGGAAAAGGGAAAGGCTGCTGGACGGGAAGGTGGACGTGTGATGAGCGCAGAGTGACAGAGGGAGGGGCCGAGGCTCCACG
>PVIC010009375.1:0-45761 GCA_004025085.1 Thryonomys swinderianus
CACTGAAGACTAGGAAGTAAGAAACCAAATGATTGCTGGGCGTGGTGACTCATGCCTGTCATCCCAGCACTCGGGAGGCAGAGGCAGGAGGATTGCTGAGTTTGAGGCTCGCCTGGGCTCCATAGTGAGCTCAGGGCCAGCCTGAACTACAAAGTGAGACCCTCTCTCAAAAAAAAAAACAAAACAAAACAAAAAAAACGAATGGCTAATACTAAGGACTCAAAAAAGATGTGTTAATGAGATATGAGGGATAAAGGAACCCTTTTCTAGATTGTTCTGGGAAATTTAAACTAGAATAACCACCATGGAAATCAGTACAAAGATTCCATAAAAAACTAAAAACTGGAAATTCCATTTGATTCAGCTATACCTCTTCCGGAGAGCTTACCAAAGTGCTGAAGTCATCACATAGTGATACGTGGATACCTGTTCATAAATAGCACAGTTCCCAGTAGCTAAATGATGGAAGCAGCCTATCTGCCCACCAACACATGAATGGATAAAGAAAAGGCTATATTTTTACACAGTGGAGAACTACCCATAAAGTGGGATCAATTTGAATTATTTGGAGGAAGATAGATCTTGTACTAAGGAAAATAGTAATAAAAAACTAAGTAAAATATATTGGACACCAAGAGTTAGATATTGTATGGTTACTGAAAATGAGTTCCAGAATATATGACAGTTATTGTGAAATAGAAAATATCCAAAAGGAAAAGGGTTGGGGTAAGTAACGAAGGGAAAGAAAAAACGTGATGGTAAAAAAAATAAAAAAGAGAGAAACAATGGTTAGGTATATAGGGGTGGAGGGTTGTAGGGTGGGTAGGGGAATGGGAAGAAATGAGAATTAACTCGTGTCATATACTGATAAAATAAATCAATATATGGCTTCAGTAGTGCGACTCAATACATCAATAAATCAAGGAACAAAATAAAAGAGACATGTTAAGAAGCAAGGAAGTACCCTACGGAGATGAGAAATGGATCTGGTGAAAGAAGGCAAAGGGAGGGCTGGGGTAGAGGATAAAAATGACCATAATGAGCTATTCATACATAACAACTCACCGTGATGAATATAATTACAGTGTATCACAAACATGTAGTAACAAAATTTTAAAAAGAAAGAAATTAAAGTTCTTCATTCTATCTCACCAAGAAACTGGGTGCATCATGAAATGATATACTGCTTCAAAGACACCTTACTATGTAAAATATTATTTTGGCAACTCAGTTGGATAAGCCTACCATCTTATAATTGAATAGCTTGAGGAAAAGTTTTCTACTTTGCACCCTAATTCCCAGAAATTAGTTTGCTGCTTCTCTGCAAGATATATATTCAATGTGTACCATATCCACCCTTCAGTGTATGTTAAGTTTTCTAGGAAAATCAGAATCTTCAAGATTTGAATATTTACAATTCTCAAAATTTTCTTCCTTTCATTTTACTGCAATCAACTAAGTAACTTGTTAGTTCCTACAAATCTGCTAGTAACTGCTCATACTGCTCATAAAAATAAAATGCATTCTCATGCCAAGAAGTTTAAAAAAGAAAATTGACAATATATTTTAGTTAGTTCCATTTGTATGATAAATTATTTTTGTTATTCAAATTGATTTGATGTTATTTATCTCTTTATAGGTTGAACTATTTCCTACTTTCAAGATATGTTGATATTCCAATGCCCAGTAATATAGAATAGGCACTTATTTGGAAATGGCGTCATTATAGATGTAGTCAAGTTAAAATAAGGTATTTTGGACTGGACTTCACCAGGATGACTGTTGTCTTTCTAACAATAGAAAATTTGGGCACTGAGAGAGGGAAATCCATGCATAGTGCATATGGAGGGCTCCACGTGAAGGCAGAAAGATGGAGTAATCGTTCTACAAGACAAGGAATGCCCACTCTCAGAACAGAGGAGGCACCCCTAGAAAGAGAGCCCCAGAGTACTTCAGAGGGATTGTGGCCCTAGCCACCCTGTGCTTTCATATTTCTGGCTCCCAGAACTATGAGACAATAATTTTTCGTTCGTTTAAACTAAACATTGCAGTAAAAATCCTATGAAATTGATATGTTACGCGAGTTCAAAAATGTCTAAGAAACAATTGCATAGTTTAACTGGGCTGGGAATGCAGAAATGAATCGAGCAGAGCAGTGTAAATCCTCTGTTAGTTACAGAAACAACTGCACAGGGGACTTCGGGCTTTAGACATTATGCAGTGACCATGGTCCTGTTGCAGTTGTGCACTACGGACTTGCTCTGTCCATTCAGCTTACTAGAATTTTTGGAATGTGACTTGAAGCTTTAGTTTGCTATATCTTTCAGGAGATACATCATTTTGCATATCTTTTCATATTGGTTATTCATGTAAAATTCAGTGTACACTAAAACAACTGAGAAAAATTGTTTTTGTGAGATAAGTTTAAAATGAAACATATAATATGTTGAGATTGTACACAAGCACACAATCTGTACACAAAGTACAGGTTCTACCATAAATTTTTGATATGCCTTTCCATACCTTTTTTTTTTTTTAAAGTAAGGTCTTGCTGTGTAATTTGGGCTGGCCTTAAACTCACTATGTAGTCCAGCATGGCCTCAAACTCGCGGTGATCCTTCTGCATCAGCCTTTCAAGTTCTGGGGTGAGAGGCATGTGCTACCATGCCTGGCTGATTTCATATATCTTTTTTTTTTTTTTTTTTGCTTTTTGGAGACAGGGTCTCACTTTGTAGTTCAGGCTGGCCCTGAGCTCACTATGGTGCCCAGGCAAGCCGCCGCGAACTCAGCAATCCTCCTGTCTCTGCCTCCCGAGTGCTGGGATGACAGGCGTGAGCCACCATGCCCAGCATTATATGTGGTAACTGGGGATCGAACTCAGGTCCTTGCGCTTGCGAGGCAGGTGCCGGAACCACTGAGCTAACCCTCCGGCCTGATTTCATATATCTTAATATCAGTTTCCCTTTCAGTGAAGTACACACAATAGCATTTAACATTAAAAAATGAATATGAAAGTATTAAAGTTGGCATGAAGAGCTGTAGCCATAGTGCCATATTATATAACTTATATTGATCTTACCTTGTTCTTGCAAACTGAGTGGCATTTCAACTCTATTAAAATGAGCGTAGTTCAAAATTTTCTACTTATGAAACATTTAAAAAGTATTTTATGATTTGTATTTTCCACTTCTAAGTTTTTCATAACTATGTTAAATATTCACAATTCAAATTTCATACTTACAAATTTTAAAATAAATACCACTTACTTGATCAGTGTTTAGTTTTTCCACTTTTCTTATTGTTTTTTCATAAATGACATTGTTTCCTGGGAAGAACTGGTTTCCTCTCATGAATGGAGACAATGGTTCCTATAAAGACAGTAAAAGACCATGCTTTCTTAAAATTATATTTCTAAATAAACCTAAAATTACACAAATATCAAAGGTCTAATAGCCTTTAAAGTCTCAGCAGATTTCAGGAATGACAACTGAGTAATGATCAGATAGATATAAGGAAGTAATAACTTCAGTATATTTTATCAAAGAGAACAATCTGATTTGCTTCTCTCTTTTACTAGATCTTCTGGGAAGATTGGAGGGGTAGGAAAGTTTTCCTCTGTTCCTAAGACAAGATATCATTTCTCATCTAAGGTAGACAAACCTGAAGTCAATAATTTACACTGGATTTACTGACAAGGTTCTATATAAAATTATCAGACAAATACAAAATAAACACAATTCCAGAGCTACTGAGCCATAAAGTAGATAGGACTATACTAAAGATTTTTTTCGGGATTCATATTGGGTGCCATTAAAGTCCACAATTCTTCTGATTCTAATCAAAGCTGAGATTGTCAGTAAAACATATGTTTTAAATGTTGAGCACAGAGTACAAGCTTTAAGAGGCAGCATGTCTCTGTGTAATCAGCTAAATTGCTGTAGGATTATTCAATTGCTTAGATGATGCCAGCCAATTAAATAAAGGCTTGTGACATGTCCAAAGCCTGACTGAAACCAGGGACGGACTAACAAGAACCTGACCAGGAATCTAAAAATAAGTGTGACATATACCACAGTTTCCCCCCTTCTTTTGGTTTTCATTTGAGTCTTGCGTTGTGAAAACTGGAGATGTTTTGTTTGTTGGTTTGTTACAAAATGAGCCCTGCATTCATTAACTTTGTCATATAGGAGAATAATACAGAACTGCTTATAGCCACGGTCATTACCAATTCAAGTGTTTAGGAAAATTTTAAAATCAACAAAATACTAACACTTTCGAAGTATACGATTGTAGATATTCTTAGAAAAGTTGGAATAAAACACTGGTTGTTTATAAAGGATGATACTGTTGAACCAGAATTTTCATGCTTCTGATACGCAAGTCTGAATGAAGTGTGTTTTAAGTACATAGTCCTTGCAAATTGTGGTAAAACAAATATACAAGTGACTAAATTTTACTAGTTGATGAATTCTCAAATCTAAAGGTGAATTATATTTAGAAAGATTCCTGTAAAATCTATTTTGGGCTTCATAGTTATTTTTAAGGAGTCTCTTTGATTGTTACATACACTCATGTAACACACGTTTCAGTGCTTTAGAAGCACGGCACACTTTGCTAGATGCTATGAGGCATACAAATGGAATCAGATGGATTATCAGAAACACTTGATATTGATCAGATTGCTTGAGACTCGGCAAACAGCTTCTTTTTCTTGTACTGTCCTCAATCTAGAAACGCTACTTAGAGCTTGAAAGGATGGTAAGTAAAAAAGATCCAAGGGCTTAGGTGTCTTGCAACAATAAAAACTTTGCATTCTGGGTCTTCAGAGGAAATTTTGTAAACCATGGTCTGGATAGTATATGAAGATACACATCTGTCACACAAAGTAGAAAATAAATAGTGCCAGTACACAAACATAAAATAATTTACAGGGTAGCATTCAGAGGAGGGAAAACTGAGCTCTCTCTGGTAGTCCTCAGTAGGATGCTTAGATCAGATGTCGTTTGAAAGAAAGTTAGGTGGTGATCTTTGGATATAAGGAGATGGAAGAAATAGAAAATATTGAAAGGGAAATAGGTTGTAGGGATAAGTAACAAGGGGAAGGAAAATATGATGGTAATAAAAAAAGGGGAAACAAAGTTTATGTATATAGGGGAGGGAGTTTTAGGGTGGGTGGAGGAATAGGAAAAATGAGAAGTAAATTGTGTCACATGCTGGTACAAAGTCTCAGTATTGTGTGTGATCATGATGTGTATATATAATGTACTAATAAGGATTCACATTTTTAAAAAGGAGATGGAAGAATATATTCCAAGCAAATGAAACAGAAAAATTCAAGTTGTCAAAGTTAGAAAAATGTATGTCATATATAGGGGATAGAACATATTCAAAGGGAAATAGGATGCAGGGATAAGTAACAAGGGGAAGAAAAAACATGTTGGTAATTTAAAAGGGGACACAAAGCTTACATTTGTAGGGGAGGGGTTTTTTAGGGTGGATGGGGGAATAGGAAAAAAGAGAATTAAATTGTGTCATATGCTGATACAAATTCTCAATATTGTGTGTGATCATGATGTGTATATATAATGTACTGATAAGGATTCAATTTTTTTTTTTTGAGACAGGGTCTCGCTTTGTAGTTCAGGCTGGCCCTGAGTTCACTCTGTAGCCCAGGCAAGCCTGGAACTCAGCAATCCTCCTGTCTCTGCCTCCCTAGTGCTGGGATGACAGGTGTGAGCCACCACACCCGGCACTGTGGTATGTGGTACTGATTGCTGGTGGGCGTGAGTCACCACACCCAACACTGTATGTGGTTACCGGGATCGAACTCAGGACCTTGCACTTGCGAGGCAGGCACTGGAACCACTGAGCTAAGTCTCCAGCCCCAGTTTTTTTTTTTTATATAGCCCTTTTGTTAATTCTTGATATTATTTCTTGTACAATTAGGATTTTTGTCTAGAAAGTCATTTTGTATGCCTTTGTCTTCAAGAATTTTATTTATTTTGTCTTTGAGCAGATTGTTTCTCTTTTAACATTGGTATATTCACACCACTTTGATTATAATGTAGTACACAGCGAGAGATAGGGGTTGATATTTTATTTTCTGCCTGTGCACACCAGTTTTCTCAGCAGTGTTTGCTAAGGAGCCTATCTCTCCTCCCATGTATGTTCTGGGCCCTTAGTGAAAGACCGGACAGCTGAATGTGTCTGGGCTGTATTGATCTACGTAACTCTTTTCATGCTAGTTTGATGCTGTTTTTTTCACTGTAAGTTTATAATATAGATTGAAATCCAGGACTGTGATGCCTCATGCTTTTTTCTTGTTGCCAAGGTTTGCTTTTCTTAGCATGATCTCTTCCAGTTCCATATGACTCTCAGGGTACTTTTTTCTGTTTCTGTGACGAACGTCTCTAATGTGTGGATTCGAATTGCATTGAATTTCGTTGAGTTCAGGTAGTATGGCCATTTCGACAATACTGGTTGCAAGAACAATGGATGTCTTTTACTTTCTGATGGGCTCCTAGACATCCGTCTTCAGGGTTCTATACCTTTCACTTTAGAAGTCTTTTGCTTTCTTGGCTGTTTCCTAAGTATTTATATTTTGGAAAGATTTGTGAATGGTGTTTTCCTAACTTGTTTGTTGGTGGGTTCGTTATTGGTGCACAGTAATACTACTGAGCTTTCTGTGTTGATTTTGTGTGCTATCTTACTGAATTTATTAGTTATAAGAATCTTTTGATGGAATTTTTTGGTCTCCCATGTGAAAGATTATATTATCTGTGATTAAGGGTAGTTTGCCTTCTCCCTTCTCTCTATATATCTCTTTTATTTCTTTCCTTTATCTAAGTGCTCTGGTTAACACTTCTAGCACTACACTTTGCAGGAGCAGTGATAATGAACCTCCTTGTCTTTTCCCCAATTTTAGAGGAAATACTTTCAGTTGTTCCTCATATAATATGATGTTGACAAGTAGGTTTTTCATAAATGGCTTTGATCAGATTGAGATAAAGTCTTTCTATACTTATTTTCTTCAGTCTTTTAAAATCACAAATAGATGTAGGATTTTGTCAAAGATATTTTCTACATCTATGGAGATGATCATGTAACTTTTTTTGTTTGTTTGTTTGTTTTTGTTTTTGAGACAGGGTCTCGCTTTGTAGTTCAGGCTGGCCCTGAGCTCACTATGTAGCCCAGGCAAGCCTTGAACTCAGCAATCCTCCTGCCTCAGCCTCCTGAGTGCTGGGATGACAGGTGTGAGCCACCACACCCAGCACTGTGGTGTGTGGTACTGATGGCCGGTGGGCATGAGTCACCACGCCCAGCATTGTATGTGGTTACCGGGATCGAACTCAGGGCCTTGTGCTTGCGAGGCAGGTGCTGGAACCACTGAGCTAAATCTCTGGCCCCTGTATAGCATTCTTATAATGTCAGGGGACCTACAAGTAGAAAACTAATGAAACTGATAAATATCAATTTGATTCTATGCACTGATGGAACAAAAACATTTTCTTCATTACTGATCAAGTAATAAACTGAAATGCAAAAATCTTTTGACTGATGGCAAAGAAGGAATAAGGAACACCAGAAGAGACCAAAAATTAAAAGGGTGAAGAGAAATAGAAGAAAATCATAAAGAGTAGTAGTTTAAGATCAATCTAATTATAGGAAGAAGAATAAAAGATTAAAGAAGCTGAAAGGTGAGAACAAATTGCTATTTAAGAGGTTCAACTTATTATAAATATAGTAAGTAGTATCCTTACCTAGCTGAATTTAAATGAAAAAAAAAAACCAAACAAATAAAGAATATGGTCAGAAATAAAACATGTATATAGTATTTTCAAGCTACATTGATAAACCAGTTGCATTATTTTTCATTAACAATGTATAAGGCATGACATTTGTCTTATTCCTCAATAAAAATTAAAAACCATAAAATGATTAATTTTTCCTCAACACTGTGCTGGATTTTCATGAGAAATTGTTTTTGTTTGTAGTGAAATACAGCCCATAATAATGACTTCTTACAGAAGCAAACCCACTATTTCAAATATGTCATTTATTTGTAAATATGCTTGTAATTTTCCTGCCTTTGTAATTATACTGTGGATAAAAGGATATGTAGGTCTAAGTATTTGGCAAGTAATTCACCTCTACCATCAATTATCCTTAATTTGCAACTTTTTCTCACAGCTGTGTTCAGTTCAGTGCCTATCAATCACTTTGAAACTGAATTCTTTTCACCACTTAAGAACTGAAATTTTGAGAAATTTGAGAACTTAATTTTGTTTGTTGCTCTATCCCCTGTTCTTACAGGAAATTCTGGCACATAGTAGGTATTAGGGGTTAAGTATGAAGCGTTCCCCAAAGATTCATGAATTGAGCCCTTGATTTCTAATGCAGCAATGTTCATGGGGAGCCGCAGAGATGGATGGATCGTAAGGGTGCTCATCACATGGTTTTAGCTGAATGGGTTTTAGCGGACAGGGTCCACTTGGAGGAAGTGGGTCAAGGGGATATGCCTCTGAAGAGTGAGTATCCTTGCTCACTTTGCTTCTTGGACGCCATGAGTTGTGCAATTACTTTGTGCCGTGTCATTTCTACCTTAGAGCCAGTGAAGTATGGATGGAAACTTCTGAAATCCACATCAGCTTTTCTCCTTTAGTTGTTATGTAAGGTGTTCGGTCCAACCAATGCAAAGTTGACTAGTACAGTCATACAGTAAGTAGGCGACACATATTCATTGAGTAAATGACTAAATGTCTATGTACTTTTGTTTCTCAGTCTTTTAAAAATGATTAAATAGGACACAATATTAAGATCGCTGAGAATGGTGTATATATTAAGTGGTGTATTAAGTATTGTAAGAGTGAAGAGAAGGTGCAGTAGAGACCCCAGGAAGTTAGCAGGGAGTATTAATTTTTCCTCTTAATTAAAGAATAAAGATACATCCAAAGTCATAAGACTTTCTGACAAAGTGGGTTGAAATCCAAATAAGTTGATGTTTAATATTTCTCAATACACCCTAAAGAAGGGCGGTAGTTTTCACATTATGAAAAAAGTTCTGTATTATAATTGATTCTTTGAAAGCCAGAGATATCAAGTGGACCATGCACCTTAGTATGCATATTCTCAGTTTGTATGTGAAAGAAAGGAAAAAGGAGAAGAGAAAGAAGATGAAGAAGAGGAAAATGTAAAGTGATCTGTTAAATGAGAAAAAGAGATGCACAGTGTTCTCACAGCCCCTCCTTTCTCCACATATACCCCCCTCCATACTTTTCATTTTTGCAGCTTAAATATTTAGTTCTGCATCAAAAGAAAAGAGGTGTTTTATTTTTTATGGCATCACCTTTCAATGTTTATATGGTGTCCTGGATTATAGCTGGATGTTCTCCTAAAACCTCATGGGATCGTAGGTGGGGCCTTTGAACAGTGAGTGGGTTAAGGGGCGTTATGGCTGACTTGCTGCTAGGAGGTAGGACCCAGTCAAAGGAGGTTGGTCACTCTGGCCATGATTTGGAAGACCTTGTCTCCTTTCTCAACTCTTTCCTCGATGCTCTCTACTTCCTGTCCACCATGCAGTGAACAGCTGTCCTCTACCATGCTCCCTCTGTTACGCCAAACAGCCTTGAAACCAACTGACTGGACTGAAGTGTGCGGAAAAATAAACTTTTCTTTCTTTAAGTTGTGAGTGTCAGGTTCTGTGTCTCATCCATGAGAAAGAGACTAAGATAGATTTCGGTACCACAGAAGTGTGGTTGTTGCTGTGATACTATCTGACCATATGGTTCAGAAACCTTTGGCAGTAGTTTGCTGGAGAGGCTTGGATAGATTTGGGAATACTGGAGAGAAAAGTCCTACAATGCTGTAGGATGAGATTGATTGGAAATTCCGGACAAAGCTTGAAAAGACCAGAATGCTGCTAGAAATGCAGATGGTAAAGAACAGACTATGGAAATTTCATTTGGGAACAGATTCCAATGGCAATTGGACCAGACCATATATATTATGCTCTAACAGGTAATTTGCTCATGACCTGAGACTTTGTGGCGGCAAACTAATTAATATGGTAGAGAAAATTTGGGGGTATCCCAAACTTAAGGAAATGGCGTGGTTATTGTTTGCTGTTTTTAGTAAGTTCTACTGTGGGAGACGGTAGCAAAATGGCCATTTAAAAAGTTTCCAGTTTTACCAGAAAGTACCAGCAAAAAAGAAGTGGGAGGAAAGTTTGGTTGCTCGAAGTATTAGGAAAAAATGAAGCCAAATAGTTTATAAGAGGATTATAAGAGAGATGTCCTTAGAGAAGGAACTAGCAAGGCCCTATCATTAAAGGTTCAAACTTATGAAAGTGGAAGACTCCTTTTAGAAGAGAGACTGAGGGCTCTGTGCTTAAGGTTCATTTAGGAAATTTGTCTGCTGGGATTCAGTTCACATTCCTTGGCTATGCCGGTACTTGGAGACCTCTGAATCCATGATACAAGGGATGCTACTGCTCAGACGGACGGTAGGCCTTGAGACCGTCCACATGGTGTTGCAGAACGAAGGCATGTAGAATGAAAGAGTTGTGGGGTGAGGAAGGCTTCTATCTAGATTTCAGAAGAAGGCCTGGGAGCTGGACAGTGGGTCCCTGACAGGGAAGGCAGTGCATGAAATTGTAAGAGTGAAGTCACAGTGCAGTAGAGACCCCAGGAAGTTAGAGGAGCTGGAAATGTGGATTGTCTGAGGGAATCCGCAAGGAGTATGCAAATCCACCTCAAGACAGAAGCTATGAAGGTTACCACTACTAGCAATGCTGTAGCGGCCTGGTCACTTCTCATGGCTACAACTTGCCCTACTTTGTATCCAAAGAAAAGCAGCGCTGGGTGTTTGCTCAGGTAAATTCAGGTCTTGCTTTGGTCTGATTCCTTTTCGTTACCCTGTTCCTCCTTTTTGGAATGGGCATATTTAACCTGTGTCATCGTGTGCAGGCAGCGTTTAACTTTTTAAAAATTGTTACAGGGGTTCACAGGTAAGTTTATCTTATGTCTTAGAGGAGACTTTGGGCTTGGACTTTTCATAATGCTGGAAGTGTTAGGACTTTGGCAACTCGTAGACGTGGAACAAATTAAATTTGCATAAAAAGATGTTCCTAAGTCTTTGAGATCCAGGGCAAAATGTTATGGATTTTAGCTACGTGTCCTGCTGAAGATCTCATAAGGTCATAGGTGCTACCTTTGGAAGGTAATTGGATCATTGGCACAATATATCTGACTTGCTACTAGAAGTTGGGCCCTGGTTGGAAGAGGTCGATTACTGTGAGCATGACCTAGAAGCTTATATCTCCCTTTCTGGTTCATCCCATAATGCCCTCTTCTTCTTATTCACCATGCCATATGCAGCGTTCTCCTGCCATGCCTCTCTGTCGTATCATCCTGTCTTTGAGTCAGTCAACAATGTACTTAAATAAGAGCAAAATTAAATGTTTTTTCCTTTAAGTTGTGGTATCAGGTAGTGTCTCATAGTAACAAAAATGACTACGACACATGGATTTATAAAAACGCTTGAAAAGAGCCAAAGATTTGGCTCAGTGGTTCCGGCGCCTGCCTCGCAAGTGCAAGGCCCTGAGTTGGATCCCCGGTAACCACATACAATGCCGGGCGTGGTGACTCACACCCACCAGCCATCACACACCACACACCACAGTGCTGGGCGTGGTGGCTCACGCCTGTCATCCCAGCACTCGGGAGGCAGAGGCAGGAGGATTGCTGAGTTCGAGGCTTGCCTGGGCTGTGGGAAGTGACCTGGGGGTCGTCACTGTGAGGCCTGGAGATCTGCACCGGGTGCCGCCCTAACTAGCAGTGAGGAGGTCTGCACTGTGAACGGGGCCGCCAGCTCCCAAGAGACCTGCAGCCTCATCCTGAATAATGGTTCTGTCTAGCTGCTGCCTTGGGTGCCAGATCAGTGGCGACAAGAGGTAAACAACCTCTGGCCCAAGGTTATTCTCCGTCTGCTCCTCATTTAAGAATTTGCTGTTCTTTCCTTAGCGATTGGGTTGATCAACAAACTCCTTTGTGATGTGTTGAGAATAAAGTTATTCTTGTCTCTAGACAGCTTATCCAATAGACTGGAATTGACACAAGAAAGGTGGCCTCCAGACAATAAACAATAAAAAAGTTACATCTCAAAAAAAAATAACTAGTTGTAGACCAGGTATAAGAATTAAGACACTATTTCATTTTTGTTTTCTTTACTAACTCTGCCGTTCTCTGTTTCCAAGTTTCTAACTATGACTATAGACAATTGTTAGCTGCTTCTGACTTCACTAATGTCCTTAAAATCTATATAAGTATAGCACTGTAAATAAACTCGGGGCCTGCTCAGTATTGACCGAGAGGTCCTCCCGATCCCATTATTCTGTCTTCTTTCTTTTCTCAGCCGCACCCCTTAACTTCACAAACCCGCTGTTTTGTCCAGCAGGCTCCGACACTGGGCTACATAGTGAGCTCAGGGCCAGCCTGAACTACAAAGCGAAACCCTGTCTCCAAAAAGAAGAAGAAAAACAAAACACTTGAGAATATCCAAAGTAATCATCCCTCCACTCAGAGACTATATACACAGAGATTTACATGTATACAAATGTACATCTAGCAACATCCCCTATCTAAGGAGACATGAAAACATTATTTTAAAATAAATAAATACAGCCTGGAGATTTAGCTCAGTGGTTCCAGCACCTGCCTCACAAGTGCAAGGTCTCAAATTCCATCCCCAGCACAAAAACAAACAAACAAACATCAAGTAAATAAATAAATGTGTTAGGGTAATAGATACTAGTAATACACTAATGCATCCCCCCATTCACCTAGATTAGTATCTGGCAGGGTACCCTAATTGCATCCTTTGCTTTCTACAATAAGAGTAGGTTATTTTATTTTGAAGCAGACTGGATGACTGTTAGTGGAAAAATAAAATAAAGAACAAAGCAAAGAATTGTTGTATTCCTATCTGAATTACACTGTTTTCAATTTTAAAACTGATATGTTTTTAATCTCTTAGAAATCTCCATTATACCTGTTATATGTGTGTGTGAGAGAGAGAGGCAGAGACAGAGATGGAGACAAAGACACAGAGAGAAAGAAATTGTATGTGAATATGTACATTAAAGAGGGATTTTTACAGTGGACAGAAAGAGTTTTTTCAATTTTCTTTTTTTCAATTTTTTTTTTTTTTTTTGAGACAGGGTCTCTCTTTGTAGTTCAGGCTGGCCCTGAGCTCACTATGTAGCCCAGGCAAGCCTGGAACTCAGCAGTCCTCCTGCCTCTGCCTCCCGAGTGCTGGGATGACAGGCGTGAGCCACCACGCCCGGCATTGTGGTATGTGGTACTGATTGCTGGTGGGCGGGAGTCACCACGCCCAGCATTGTTGTATGTGGTTACCGGGGATCAAACTCAGGACATTGCGCTTGCAAGGCAGGCACCAGAACCACTGAGCCAAATCTCCAGCCCTCAATTTTCTTTTCAAAATGAGACATACAGTAGTGTTCTATTTTGTGAAATATAATCTTAGAAGTATAATAATGTAATTTTCTCATTACTTTATTGCTAGCAACATAAGTTTATACAATAGGCCACAAAAACGTGGAGACATTTTTTATTAGTACTAGTACTTTTCTTTTTCCTCCTGTTTATCTGAAAGGCTAATCTAAGTAGACTAAACACTGGAACCCCTGACATAACAGTTGATAGAATTTTTTTCCCTTTTTTTAAAATTTATTTTTTTTACCAGTTGATAGAATTTTAACAGAAAGCCAGTGAAGGTTCTTAGTCACTTTTACTTTGGTAAAAGTGTGTAAAAGTCCTCTGTAGTGCAAGAGTGGTTTGAAAGTAAAAGAAAGCCTTTAGAACATGAATATTCTAGTTGCTTGCAACTATTGTTATCTCTGAGTCAGAATGTATGGGTGCATACCTGTCTGAAATTAAAGATGATACCTTGGTACTAGTGATTAGAAGTTTACTTTATAACCACAAGAAAGTCCAATGATCTGATTTTTAATAATTTAATAATTGACTCATTCTTTCAATTCAAATTATCAACTTCTAAGAAATTTTATATTGGAAAGAGTTCATGTGATATCTTACCTGCTCAGGATTTTGTACTATGTATCTCCTAATACTGGTTTGTGGATATGTAATAACTTTCACTGTTGGAGAATGGAGTTCCTATAAAAAAAAAGATATTTGTTATCCTAGCTCTTTAGTAACCTTAGAGTCATCAATAATAATAGTAGGGACGAGCCACGGATTTAGCTCAGTGGTGCGAGCATCTGCATTGCGAGCACAGGTTCCCTAGTTCAAAGCCTAGTACCAATAATGATGATGATGATGATGATGATGATGATGATGTTAATGGGAAATAATTTTCAGAGTGAAAGTTAAGAAACATTTGCAGGAAAGATGGTGTATGACTTTATAATTTAATTAATTTTAGTCTTGAAAACACAAAAGCATGTTTGTGTGCTAAGCATGGTTCCAATTATTCTTCTATTTTACTAATTTCATAGTATATTTGAAGAGAGTCTTGAAATACTTTTTTAATTGCAAGTGACACCATATGTTTAGAAAAATAGCTTAATATATTTTAATAAATAGTTTGGAAAGAACGTGCTACACTTTTAAAATAGAGGATACATTTTATCCATACATGTGTACATGCAATTAAACGTTTACATCTTTGTGTAATACTGGCATAAAGTTGGCCCATAGTAAATGCTTGCATGATTCTGACTGGCCCAGATATAGTGTAGGCCAAATTGGAAATGGGTAAGACAACTGTTTTGATAATTATTATATTCATTCATATTTCACCTTTTCTTTGCGATGCTCAGTCTAGAGAGCAGTTTCTGTTCGTTCGTTTCCTCACTATCCAAGTTTACGCCATGGCCTGGGTGAGACTATTGTCTTAAAACAGAATCATCTCTCTCTCTTACGTTCTGAATTTCATTTCCCCTGCATTATCCTCCCGGAAAACTTTGCATGTTTCAGCTTTTGTAGAATTTACATTTGGACATATGGAAATTAGCTAAACCAATATCTCTGGCGTACTACTTAATTGTCATTATAGATACCTTTTGGCAGGCAAGGGTTCTATCACTGAATCACTCATGTGCATAAGCCTTGTAGATCCTTTTGGACACACAGTGCCCAGATCAAGAAGATATTGCAGGGGAAATTACTAGACCACTGAGATCTTCATATCTTTTAAACCGTGAACCCATCAGAAGGGCTGTTTATGACCCTACTAATTATTCTCTCCAAATTAAAACATAACTTACTATTATTCACAAAGTCATTTCACCTCTCAGAGTCAATCCCTCTGAGACCTAGGTATTTTATTCACTCAACTCGGAAACAAAATATTCATATTTACTCAAAGTGTCTTGGCCAAAATTAAACTGCACTCAAACTGAAAGCAATTCACTTGCATAGAAATGAAACTGAAAAATTTGGTTGATTGCAGTCATTTCACATCCTTTAATAGTCTTAGATGGTTCTTATATGCGAGAATCTCCTTTGTTCCTTTAAAGTTCTGACATTTCATGAAAATGAGAGCCTAATTGTTTTTCACACACATAAACAAAACATATAAAAAGAAGAAAAGCTAATGTAACCCATAATTTCTTTTACCTGTTCAGTATTGTGGGTTATATGTAAATTGTTTGGGGCACAAGTAGATATTTTCAGAGTTGGAGAATGGAGTTCCTGTTGAGAGAAAAAACAAGGATCGAAAAATATTGCCGAGCAGTCAGTATCCTTTGAAAGTGTTAAGTTTCCAAGGTATCATTTCCTTTTTTTTTAAAATAAAAACCTTATTGGAAATAAAACCATTATACAAGGCTTTCTCAAATGACATCCATCTTTCTAAACAACATATTGGATATTTTGTTATGTTTACAAGTAATCTAGTGACAAAATATTTTCTAGAACACTTTCATGGCAATATATTCCCCTCTTAAGACTATGCTAACATACATCGCAATGCTAATGCATGCCTGGAATCAACAAAATGTAAATTTGTATGAAATAAAAACATTCAACGTGAAACTTCTCAAACATAGGAAACCATCTTTGTAAACTTGACTGAAACAGTTTCCCTTGGACTATATCAAGTTCTATTTAATTATGAATTTTCTCATCTGATTCTAGTTTACTTCCAAAGAGTAGACTCTGATATTTTTTAAACAGTCCATAAATGTGAAAGAATTCAATTTCTAATAATTCCAAGATAGAAAGATCCTACTGTTGATTATTTTGACATTGTGTATAGCTTTGGCCGAGTCAGCAAACCTGTACAGTTTTATTAGCGTGCACAGACATGACAACATTGCTCCATTTCCCCATACCTTCTTGTAATTTACAGTGGGTTGAAGTGAATTCAAGATATTTTTCCACAAATATAAAAATATATTTTCTTTAGGAAAGTCAGAATCATTAATTCATGAGGGGAACACTGACAAACTAATATAGGAGCATAGCTATCACGTGAGTGAACTGTTTCCTTAAAACAACATGTTTATATTCAGACTGTCAAATGTTCTGCACACTATCTGTTTTGCTGTTTAATTTGTAGCATTTCCATTCCCCCTCCTTTCTGAGATCAACGGCAAGGCTGTAGGCTTGACGTTCCTGGGAAATTTTAAATATGTCTCTAGATTTTTCTGCTGGCGGCCAAGGAGAATTTCTCAGACAGATGCAGAAAATTAAAGATTGTGGACAAAATTGGTACATGTTCTTCCATTTAGGAAAAATGGTTATAATGACAATAATGAGGCTGGTCCACAGATCCAAGAAGTACAGGTTCAGGGAGCCAGAAAAGAAAGGAGTGCTGTTTGCATATGCACCACATGAGCACATTCTTAAAATAAATCTGTACCTGGGCAAAGCCAAAATCTTCCTTTGATTATCCTCCTTCCACTCAAATCACTTACTTAGACATAACTAGTACTGTCAGCTAGTATCTTTCCACAAATATCTACGTACAGGTACTTGTATTTATTATTATTAAAATTTAGTTATATGTACATTATATATACACATCACAATTACGTTCAACATTGAGAATTTGTACCAGTATATGACATGACTAAATTCTCATTTTTCCCCTTCCCTTGCCCAACAGCAATCAATACCACATACCACATACCACAGTGCCCGGCGTGGTGGCTCACGCCTGTCATCCCAGCACTCGGGAGGCAGAGACAGGACTGCTGAGTTCGAGGCTTGCCTGGACTACAGAGTGAGTTCAGGGCCGGCCTGAACTTACAAAACTCCTTTGTAAGTTATGTGAGTTGGGTTTTGGGTCTCACTGAAGAGAAAGTAACTAAGACACGATTATATATCTATCAGCAACATATTAAATTACAACTACTCTTAAATTACTTTAAGGTGTTTGGCCTGTTGTGCTGGAGCTTATCCTAGTAACATTCTAAGAGGACAGCTTACATACTCAGCTCGCACCTGGTAGGTGTTCTATAAATTATAGTTTTTATCCTCTTCCCCATTAGCTAATTCAAACCTCGTTGGACCAGCAATTGAAAATCGATTAACTTTGCTAGTCATGTAAAGTAGTTTTTATGATAAATGAGTTCGCTAACTTTTATGAAATTGTAGATAGTAATCCAAATGAACATGTGTGCATACACACATGCACATGTGCAGATTACACATTAAGACATTTCTTTGTACTAATATAGGCAGGGTTACTTCATGCAGAAGCTGATATACATATTTAAAGTGCAAACATATTTGTGCCCAAACTACTTTGGCTCTAAAATGAAAGAGTTCTTTAATCTTATGTTTGAGAAGCTGGTACATTAATTCTACAGATTATAATCTACTTGTTTCTAGTTGTATTTGAGCCTTTACTTTTAGAATCGATCTAGACAAATGCGGCTTCTATCCCACAATCCTCACTGAATATTACACAATATATGAAATGACTTCAAAAATTTAAAAATTAAGATGGTGGCTTAGAGATAAGCGTGGTTGACCAGCATGAATTCCAGTTTCAGCACTATGGAATTAAGTAGATCATAAAGGAAAAACTTATCATTTTGTAAAACTAATGTGCACTGGCAATAATAAAGAAAAATAAGTGAACAAATAGATCCCTACATGAAGGCCAAGAGTTCTGATTAAAAATAAGGAGGGTGGTGAGCTTGTCTAAACATACGGTTTGCTTAGATTGTGTGACCGATTACCCAGATGAACAATGTCGTGGGGAGAGAAGTAATTCTCAACAAGTGAAGGCTTTAGTCGGAACAGAAACATCAGATGGAAATTAGCTCCCAAATTCACGGAATCTCAGAAACAGAAAGGAGCCCATTTCTCTTGCATAAGGAAACTCACCAAGGCAAGGTTGCAGTTAAGCCGGTCTGCCCCGAAACACCCCTGCTCCCCCACGGAGTGACAACAGCGTTTGAGAATGAACAAAGGGGTGTTTTAATTTTAAGAGTAGCTCAGGAATAAGTTTCCAGATCTCCATTTTAAAGACTTATTGAAGCATTTACTTTTTAGCGTCATAAATCTTTATATAACACCTCGATCTTTCATGTTGAAATTAGTACATTCAATGAAGAGTCATAAATGTTATTCTGGCGTCTTCTGGGCCACAACCCTATATTCCTCAAAGCCAAGTAATTTATGGCAGGGGTGAGTTGCTGTGGCTATGATGACATGGTAGGAAGATCCCTGGACTTTGAGTCAGGAATCTTGGGTTTTGCTCCCAGCCAGCTGCATGATATTGAACAGCTCATGTCATCTTCATGATCTTCATTTTCCTTATGTAAAAGAAATGGGATGTGGAGGTGAGCATTGTTAGGCTCCTTTTATTTCTGAGATTCTGTGAACTTGGGAGATAATTTCTTTTCTTTTCTTTTTTTTTTTGAGACAGGGTCTCACTTTGTAGTTCAGGCTGTCTCTGAGCTCACTATGGAGCCCAGGCAAGCCTCGAACTCAGCAATCCTCCTGCCTCTGCCTCCCAAGTGCTGGGATGACAGGCTAGAGCCACCACGCCCGGCACTGTGGTATGTGGTGTTGATTGCTGGTGGGCGTGAGTCTCCACACCCAGCACTGTATGTGGTTACCGGGATCGAACTCAGGACCTTGTGCTTGCGAAGCAGGCGCTGGAACCACTGATCTAAATCTCTGGCCCATTGGGAGATAATTCCTATCTTCTGTTTCTGTACAGACAAAAGAATTCTAGCCGGGTGTGGTGGCTCACGCCTGTAATCCCAGCACGCGGGAGGCAGAGACAGGAGGATTGCTGAGTTCGAGGCTTGCCTGGGCACCATAGTGAGCTCAGAGCCAGCCTGAACTACAAAGCGAGACCCTGTCTCAAAAAAAAAAAAAAAAAAAAAAAGAATTCTAAAGCCTTTATTTTTTCATTCTTGTTTTCCTTCGATGTTGATGATGATAATCCCAAAGTGACAACACCTATGAAAAGTTTCGAGGCAAATATGTTACATGGGTTGTCTTATTCAACAGTCATACCAACTTCATAAGACAAGTACTATTATAATCCCATTATATACCTGAATCACGTTGGACAAGAAGAGGTTAATTAACTAGATAAAGATCACACAGTTAATGCTAACTTATGAAATTCCAAATCAGGTCTCATGACTCCAGAACTTATGCTCTTAATAACTACATTTTGCCACATCTATAGTTTACCTCATTATATTTTGTTTTTCAAGTTGTATAACCTAATTATATGGTTAAGCTAAAGTATTCCTCATAATAGGAGGCTAGGTAGTTCTTGGTTTTATTATTTATTCACAAAGGCAATTTTTGGAAGTCCCAAACAAGAAACCCACATGGAGAAGGAGGGAGAATTAGAAGCTGGAGAAGTAGTTTTATCCTCAAGAGATTGGAACAAAGAAACTTTTAAAAGTTAAGCTGTATCTGAATTCCAGGAAGTTTTCAAGACAGGACCTTGACAATCAGAACAGAAATATTTTTGTCCTTTGATATATATTTTGATACGTTATAGCATGGGAAAAGCAAAGCAAGGAAAAGTGTAAACTTTTTGCACTGGAAAGCGTTTAGCTCCTAAACAAGGTTAACTAAGGGAGACCACTGATGTAGTACAAATATCAGGATCTCATTTCGAAACTCAGCACATGCACCGACGAGCCTTGGTTTGTTTGTACGATACGTATCTAAAGCCTAACACATGCTGTCCTTATTTGTCCACTGTGCAACTTGGAGAATGGACATAATAATCTTTCTAAACTTAAGTATAGGAGATCTACTGAGTAAATAAATTAACATATTGAAATTTTTTTAAAACTGCAAATATTACAGACATAACTTTTCCTGATTAGTTATGGATGTCGAAATTATTAACTTGTACTTTGTTCATGACATATTATATAATGGTATAGAGAGATATAAAGAAAGAATAGAATATGATCTCTGCTCTCACCAAGATTAAAATAAAGTAGTAGATAAAAACTATTACAAATAGGAAGTCTATAAACTACATAAAAACTATAACAAGTTTACTATGGGAGCCTTGAGGGCTCAGAAATAACTTTATCCTGGAATAATCAGAGATTTGAATAGGTTACATTTTAAAAAGATTTTGAAAAATTGACATAATTTCAACATTTCTAGTTTGGTGAGATGAGGCATCAGGGCATTTCAAATGGGTAAATGAATGAGCTGGGTGTGGTGCTGCATGCCTATAATCCCAGCACTTGGGAGGCAGAGGCAGGAGAATCTCTGGGAGTTGGAAGCCAGTCTGGGCTACACAGTGTGTTCAGCACCAAATTAAACTACATAGCAAGATCCTGTCTCATAACAACAACAACAACAATAATAATGGGAACAAAAGACATTTGTGAAAAGTGAGGACTATACTTTATGATAATTTACAGTTTTTTGAGACATAGGCCAATAAAAAAGGGAGTTCCAAATAGTAGGCCCAATAGGAGTTAGATTACGGAGGGCCTGATAATCACACTAAGAAATTTGTAGATGTGGAGCGTCACTGGATTTATAAGACTAGGAGTTGAAGGAGCGATGTGAGATGTTTATAGGAAATTTAAGTAACATTTTTATTTGTTTATTTCTGTATCTATGTGTTTCTTTGAGGCAGGGTCTCACTGTGTAGTTCAGACTGTCCTGGAACTTGCCTTTTTTTTGCTTCAAGCTGCCAAGTGCTGAAATAAATAAGCTGTCAAGTGGTACCACGACTGACTATTAGGCAACTTTTCTAGAGAATAACTTTTAGGTGGCATTAGCCTTGCAAAGGTTTTTAAATAATTTTGTTGCGGAACCTGTGTACCCAAGCCAACATTTGTGTTAAGCAGAGAACTAAATAAATCCTATGGTTAGTATAAAAATCTTTCCTTGCAAAATTTAAATGTGTTTTGCTCTGTAGATGAGTATAATGTAGTAGTGTTAGGTTTTACAAGGCAATCTCAGAACATACACATCACATGTTAAACCATTAAAGGGTAACTGAATGTAATTTTTTAAAAATGAAAGTACATCATCTAGACAGAGTTTCAGCATGAGGGGAAGGACAGGGACTGTTGCAATAAGCAGACTAATTAGCAGCTTTGAGATAAAGGAAGTATCAACGCAAGAACCTTGGGAAATGCCTTGATGTTCAATCAACATTTGCCATAATGAGCAGTGTCATAATGATCTTTATCCACAGGGGGAAAAGTACAAGCCAAATATAAACAAGTTAAATTTAGATGCTTCATGGGGCCTGAGCATTAGAATAGGAAATAATTTTAGTTATTAAATACTTTCTTTTATGTTTATATTATGTGTTATTCATTTTTTTACAGAGGCAATTTGTGTCTCCCATTTTTAGTTCAAACAGAAGGCATAAAAGAGGTAAAGACCCAAACAGTCCCACTTAATTCGTACATCCTTACTAAAGCCTCCACTGGTAGACATATCCAGGCAATTTTGGAAGCTGTTCATAGAGAAAGGAAGGGCAAACCTGAGAAGGAAAGGGAAAGAGAGAAAACTTATATATAATAACTTTCAGTTCCACTCTATTGTTTTACAAAATTGAAACTCAGTCAAATCAAAATAAATCTCTCAGAAATCAACTTTGAGCTGCGAAGGGTGGTGGAGAAGGACCACAGAAGCAGCACACTACTCATTCCTGTAGGCATCTATGTCATCTTGTCAAGTGATGAAAAGTGTATTAGCTTTGAAAGGAAACTTCATCAAGGGTGGACATGAGAGTAGAACAGTATCTTGAGAAAAGAGGAAGAAAATTCAGGTTTGGCCAAATTCTAAAGATGACTTTTCCAGATGCATCCTGAGGGAAAGGTGAGATTCCACCGGAAAACGAGGTGAGGGTGGACGTCACCGGATCCTGAGTGGAATTTACAAAGGTGAGAGTGAAGAGGGAAGGACCATGCTCGGCTTGTTCCAGCAACAGTAGAGCGTGTCTGACGCACAAAGTGGTGGCTAACGAGACAGGCTAAAAGTAGAATCAGCCTGTCCTAAGAGGTTCTTCGATATCAACTTCAGGAGTTGGAACCTACCTTTGGAACACGACTCTAAAATATTAATGAAATGCCATTTTATTTTTAAGATCATGTATTTGAAGCTTCCAAGGTGATTTTATTCCTTCATAATATTTCTATCTTCTTTGCCCCAAAGCTTTTGGATTATTCAAGTGACTGAAAGTTAATGAATACAGTTCTGCAGCATTGTATATCTTGATAGAGAATAATCGGTAAAATTCATGAAAAAATTATAAAAATTTCTGAATGCTTTTCTTACTGGTAAATCACACAATATTTTGAATGCCATGTTCATTATTTATTTATGTTCATCTACATTATTTATTTAGATCCTAACCTGCACCCCAAGGGACTGCATGTGTTCATAACAGGAACACATACAAGGAAATGACCATGAGATATAACAATAATATATTAGAGATTTTATGGAGCCTAAACCCCAGCTGGACTAAATGCTAGCTGTATGAATTTGAGCAGCTCACATAACATTTCTGGGCCTCGGTTAACTTGCCTGAAAAGGTGGTAATAATACCAAACATTTTTCTGAGATAGTATCTCACTATGTAGTTCAAACTGGCCATAAATGTATTATGTAGCCCAGGCTCGCCTCGAACTCTCAGTGTTCCTCCCGCCTTTAGCCTCCCAAATGCTGGGATCACAGGCAGGAGCCACCACGCGTAGTGATACTGAATGTCATTTACTACAACTAGGGGGTAAAGGAGGCAAGAGATACTTTGGAGAGAGTTTGAAACTGAATTCATATGCCGCCCCAAAAGAAAGAAAGTGGATATGGTACTATAGGCTTTTAGTCTCAGCTCCTCATGAGGCGGGGGTGGGGGGGATTTGAGTCTAGGGGTTCAAGACAGCATGGGCAACGTGCTCAGAAATAAGGCATTCTCCTTAAGAGGGACTACTTTTCATTTTCTGTCTCTTCCCGGCCATTTCCTTTGTGAACAAGTAGGTTTCTGACAAGAAAATATTTAGATAGAAGAGTACATACATAAATCCACCATTCAGTTCTTCTTCTAAAACTGTAAGTTAATTCTTCTACTCAGTCACTCTAACTTATACTGGGAGAGATTGTGGCTTCATTTTGTGTCCATTATAACTGATCGTATAAATTAGCAGCACTTTGATTACATATTCATAAAGCCACACATTCCTTTAAATGTTTTAATGGTAAATGGCAAGAATGTATCGGACCCGCCCGTGTAGTAGAACTATCTACAACGTGGAATCGTTCTAGATCTGCTCTGCTGAACACAGTGGTCACCAGCTACAAGTTTGCTGAGCGCTCTAAATGAGGTCAGTGTCTCCAAGGAACTAAATATTTGATTTTAATCAATTTACAGATAGCCACATGCTTATCACACTGGGTACGCATCTCCAGTGGGAAAATAGATAAGAGGTAGACTTGCAAACACATTGTAATGTTTGAGTTCACTTTACATTTAAATAAAGAAAAAAATTTAAAAAACAAATTTACATACTTCATTTCATTTATTAAGATTAAAGTTCAAAGACTTGAAGGCCAAAAAACCTTGAAGGCCAAATTACTTTTCCTAAAGGACATTTACAGCAGTCAACATTGGAAATACATTTGTGCTGTTTCAGTCTTCGATCATATTCCATATGCTTTGGAAAATTGCTTTAATGTTTTTCTGGCTTATTTTCTTAGCTGGTGGCCCTAATGAGCCTTTTAAGCATACAGTTTACCTAACCTTTCTAGTATCAAAGGAACTCTTCATAGTTAGTTCATTTAGTTTCTCATCTTTGCTGTGGAGCAAGGGGCTTTGCTGGCTCTACTCTTAAACATCAAAAAGAAAAATAAAGGAAGAGAAGTACAGACTAAGTCCTTGTTAAACATTGTACTGGACACTTTCACGTGTTAACTCTATCAGTACCCACTACAATCCTAGTGGAAGGCATTATTTACTTTCTGAATCAGAAACCTGAACTCCTGAGAGGTCAGCGATTTATTCAAGGTAACACAATAGTTAACACTTGCTCTGTGTCAGGCACGGTGCTGTGTGTTCTTCACCATACATAATCATATATAATCACCGCACATAATCATCTGGCTGCAACAATAATCCTGTGACTTATGTGGTATTATTGTCCCATTTTATAGTCGAGGCAAATGATGGCAACAACTATCAAATGTGTGAACTGGAACTAAACCCAAGAAGTTTAAAACCTACACCTAGGTTCTTAGGCATATTCCATTTTAACTTTGACATTGTGTGTAGAAAAAAGTGTAATAAAAACCCATTTGCTTCTAACCGTACAGATGACAGATGATTTCAATTTGCCCACGGATACTTCCTTTCCAACCTGTTCTCTGAATGCAAACCATGCACATTTATTTTCCGTAGTGTTCCCTGAGACATCTCACATAAACTCATTTTTATGGGAATTTTTTCCGTGACTGCTCTTTAGGCTGACGTGAACCTCTTCAAGTTAACACTTACTCTCGCTATCCCAACGATAGCTCTATTCAGTGAGCTTAAGACTTTAGTATAATAGATACAGAAGAGACTGGTGGAAATAAGAATTAGGAAATAGAAAACGTGATATTAGAAATAGCGCAGGACTTTGTTCTCTAAATATTTGAAAGCATGCTGAAACGAACATGGCCCTCTTTCATGTCGTGTAATTTGAAATTTAAAACATTTGTTTAAAGACTGATATTAAATGTTATGTTCAAAGAAGGAAAGCCATGGGAGCCTGTAGATGTTTTTTATCAGGCTCAATGACTACAGAGTCACGGAAAGTAACAAGACTGACTTAGAGATACTGTTGTCCAACAGATTTGAAGAGACCATATCTTTTTTTTTTTTTGAGACCATATCTCTTAAAACTGAAGGACACTTGTGCTGACAGAATTAACTGTTTAAATAAATAGTAAAATGGTTAAACACATGTCTTAAATTCTGGCTGAGATGTTATTTTGAACTTTATACAGCAAGAACCTGTAAAGCATTATGATCTCTCTGAACAAGAAACAAAATTTCCTTCATTTACGATAAAATCTGTGATCCCATTATCACGTAAATGAAGCAATTAGCTGTCTTCAAATAAAAAAGGAGGGCTGGAGCAGTAGGTCGGTGGGATTGTGCCCAGATTCCATCCCCAGCACCACAAAAACAAGCCAATGAACAACAACAATAAAAAACCAGAAAATATTAATGGTAGAATTCCTTTTTGTCAACCCAACTCTGTTATGTGACAGACTCATTTCTGGGACATGCTTTTTTTCTTTCTTTCTTTCTTTCTTTCTTTCTTTCTTTCTTTCTTTCTTTCTTTCTTTCTTTCTTTCTTTCTTTCTTTCTTTCTTTCTTTCAAGAAAACTAGTAGATGGAGAGGAAATAAATTCAGGTCCCTTTGTAGTACGTGCTTTTGCTTTCAGTGCATAAGTATCTACGAGAATAGCTCCTGGTGTGAAAAAATGTTGACTCTGGTATAGTCACTTAGAAAGGTTAACTTTTAAATGGAGTTTAAAAGCATGGGAAATCTCTAAATGTTTTACCATGAATTGTCAAATGAAAAATTTGCACCAAGACAGAAGAAGAAAAGTTTCCCTCTCTCTCTGGCTCTGCTACTACCCACTGTCACGCTACAGTGACAGTCTGAGGGCCCTAGACTGAAAGCAGGTCAGATAGTTTATCAAACTTCCCTTAAACAAAAGACAATTGCCACGGACATTTTCACCAGCATTTTGTCACACTCAAAATTTCTACTGTGTCATACACTGGTATATTCCCAATATCGAGTGTGATCATGATATGATGTGTATATACAATGTACCAATAAGATAAAAATAAAAATAAAAAAATTTCTATATTTTCACTTAATTAGAAGCTGCTGGAAACAACAGTCTCCTTATTCTTTGACCTTATTCTTTTTTTCAGGCAACCTACTTCCCTGAACTATCATTTACTTTAGTGACCACACCTTTGAACAACAATGTAGCAGAGAAACACACTACTCCTCATAGAACAGGAACATTTTCTCATAGTATGTAGAAATCATAACAATGTTGGGGTATAATCTTTGGGACCAAAGACAAACAGAAAAAGATCACGTAAAAGAAGGATAAGCCCCAGCTGAGTAATTGCTGAGAGCAGAGGCCTTTTCCTAAGTGCAGGGTTTCCTTTAGGCTACTGTCTAGAATTAGATTCAGTTACAAGTTTCGAATTCAAAAGCACAACAGCCTTGGTAAAATATACATTAAACTGGTGGCCACAATGCAAAATCATCTTGTAAAATGAAATGTAATTAGGCACATGGGTCAGCCACAGACAAGGCTTTGTGTGCTTATCTTCGAAGTGGATTTTCCCTGCACAAGCAGTTGGTATTTATCCAGAAAACTCAGTTTCCTATAAAATAAACACTTAAGAAGCATGTGTTAAGTGAGTGTTTGGAAAAAATATTTTATTTTCATCCATTTTTCTTTCTTAAAAACAGAGTTCCATTATAAGTCATTTCCTAACCAAGGATTAAATATATTTTCCATGAGAATATCACCCAGAGCTTTTATTATGTGAGATTTCACAGTTAGGTCTAGTTGTAGTTAATTTTGTATGCGATATTAAACTGATGTTTCTGTTTTTCCATATGAATATATTGTTCTACCACACTATTTCTTGAAAATATTACATTTTCCTATTAAATTATACTAATAGAACCATCAATAAAAACAGCATTCCTGTGTATTTGTGGAAAATATCTTGAACTTTATGAAATCCTAAATTAGTAGGAGAAGAAAATGTTAGTTCAATGAGTAATTCCCATAAATGTTGTTCATTTAAGATAATATTTCATTTTAAGTTAATGATAGTAAATGAATATTTAAATTCGAAAGTTGAGTTCTAGAGGTTTTTTTTTTTTTTTTTGGCTTGTTTTCTTTTAAGTAGCTCCTAGAACTTCACGTACTATATTCAGTTCTAAAACGTATCTATGTCCTTTTTTATAGGACTAAAGACAGTAATTATATTTGTACCACTAATTCAAACAACTTATTACTAACTAGTTTCTACACTTAATTTTCTCTGATAAAGACAAAATAATAACAGAAAAGTATAAAATATATGTGACCAACTATAGACAAGAAACAAAACAACATTATGCCTTCAGAGAAATTTTAGATGGGTTTTTATCTATAAACCCTATTTTAGTGCACAAAAGTGCAATAGGGGGAAATATTTTCTAAAATTCCAGAAATGAAAAATACTAAAATGTTGCTCAAGCATTTGGTTAAAATTTAAATCTACTGCATGAGCTAAAATTAAGATTCAGGAAGCAACACAGATCAGTGTCAGTTTCGGTTTCTCAAAGGGAATATTTTTATTACTGAAAATATTTATTTTGAAATCTCATGAGTTCTCTGAATACTATCCAAACACTAAAATGCTAAAAAGCAAAGGAAAAGTTTAATTGCATTTACCGTGACCAGCAACTGACTGTAACACTCATTTCCCTAGCCGCCCCCAGTTAGGCACTTTGGCAGCAAAATACTTGCTACATGTAAACTCATCGGAAGCATAGCATATTAAAGAGATATTTTATTAAAACCTAAAGCTAACAGCAATATTTCACACAATATGTATTGCTGGTTGGCCTGGTATATAAGAAAAGTGCGTCTGATCTTTTTCATTTTGTTGGTACGAAGGTAATGTCACATCAAAACTAGGTGTAATTTACATAATGCCACAATGTCATCCCAACAATAAACAGAAAGGAAAGAAAATAATATAAAATAGATGAGTTTCCTTGTCAGCTTCTTTGTGGAAGCTCTCTAAAACCTGCCCTGCAATCTTCTCTTCTTGTGGTTTTGATATGAAAGTCAGATTTTGTAGTCAGGTTTTTATTGTGAAGGGGATAAGAGAAGGAAGCCTTTTAAAATTTTGTTTTGCTTTGCTTTCCTTTGCCAAGTTGTGGCTTTAATCTTGCCTGCTCCATCTGGGCCTAGCCATTGCGTCTTTCATTTCAGTCGAGATAACTTCAAGTTTCACAATGTTCAGTTCGCTCATTTCAGTTTTTTGTGGCCATACTTTCTGCTCCTGATGTTTTTATACACTTTTTATGGTGGCCTATGTTTCAGGATGGAAATACTTTTTATGTAAGGATCACTTTGGAAAGTATTAGGTTAAAAAGAAAAGTAAGAAGCTTGACCAGCTTGGTCTTCTTATTATTAAAAGAGAAACCAGAACCAAAGAAAAAATAATAAAGTGTGATCCCCAAAATTGTTCTGTACTCAATATTTATAATTTGGTAGTTTTCAGCTTTTAAATGTGTATAATTTTTCTTTTACTAACAATTTCACATGAAACTAATAGGGTGAACTAATTGTGAGTAATAAAGATAACTTTAGAGTTCCTACCATAATGGTAATTGTTGTTTTCAGCCTTATTTTGGGGCCACTAGAAAACAAAGATCAAACCCACTTTGTTGTGCATTAACAAATTAACTCTGAATATTTGACTGTTAATTATTATTAACGCTTATAGGAACTAGCATTTTTGGCCTTTATGGTTTTCTTCCTCTTGACCTCAGTATAGGTGGAGTTTTTCTCAACAAGAACATTACTGACAGTTAATTCTAAATTTCTTTTTGGTATTTTTTACTGAAATCACACTACTATATAGAAGAGCAAAATTGTAGCATTGCAGTTTGGGGATTATCTTATATCTGAAACTTTCTTTAAACACAGTTTTATTATACATTGTACAAATGTTTCATATCCTAGATAAATTTTATAATTTTGGAAAAGTAATCCATACTATTTCCAACTGATAAAATAATGGAACATAAAATAACATCCTAGTGGCTGCTTTGTGAGATCGTCACAATAGAAATTATTTCCAATTGTATCATTATTTCAAATTGGACAGTAGCTTTCAGAAGGCTTAAAACATGGAAATTTTATATAAAGAGAATGAAATGAAAAATGTATAAAACCATTAGCCTTATATAGGCTTGCAATGTTACTTTTCATTTCTTCCCAAGATTATTACTACAGTAGGCCCTTAGAAACAAATTTATTTCGTTTTCAAATGTGTCTTAGAGTTCTAGCTTTTGTGGCTTCCATATAATAATTACTGCTTGGATTATTCAATCTTTTAAAATCTTTTAGTTTTTATTGTTGGTACCAGGGATTGCACTCAGGACCTTGCGCTTTGAGGCAGGTGCAGGAACCACTGAGTTAAATCCCTGGCCCCGCCTTATTTAATCATCTATCCCCTATTTCAGTATAAAATATGCCAATATTCCATAAAAAATTCACCTAGTCTGTAAAAGAATCAATGTGTCATTGTCAGAAAATGAAGTTCATATGACAATTCAAACTGACGTTGGCACCTGTCGTTTATCCTGAAGCACTTTATTCTATTAGCTGAGCACAGATTCATCCTTCCAAGACGCCATTATCCCCGTACCACTCTACTTGGTAAAAATAACTTTTCTGTATCCAGTATGCAGTGAATCAATAGAAGCCATAAAGAAATCACTGTATGCAAGTTGAGGTTTGCTTTTCATTAGAGGCAAAAGAATACCTCACTTGGGTCAGAAATTCCAATTAATGTCAACAAAAAGTGAGCTCTCTCATCCTCTGGTTAGATTATAAAAATCATTAGAATTGGTAAACAAACAGCTACAAGCAAGAGTGAGTGATGAGAAAAAGCCAAAAAAAAAGAACAGCCAAAAAGATGGAATGTGAGAGACTGTTCAAGGCACACATAACTGCAGTCCATCAAGAGCTACTCTGTAAAGTAAGGTAAGGAAGCAGAAAGGAAGCAGAAAATTGAGGTTCAAGATTTCCTCTGTCCATTACTGTGGAATAGCTCTATTTGTGGTACCTGGGAATGGTTGCTCCAAACCAAGTTTTGGTAGGAGGAGGCAGTTTTGAGAGGGGAGAGCACTTCCCGGGAACCAATGGGGTCCAAGGCTTGAACCACCTTGTTCACGGGCCCACTGTAGGTCCTCACTCGTTCATAGACTACATTTTTTTCTAGAGGCTGTTGGACTTGGCTTGACTGATGGTGGCAATGGTAATGCTGGGGCTGGCACTGTAGCACCTCAGGGGCCTGTTGGCTCCCACAGCTGCTGCTGGTTTCATTCCAATAGCTTGAGCTCATCATCTTGACAGTGTTTCCCTAAGGAAGAAAAACATAAAGATAACGAGAAAAGTGCCGGCACAGAGACAGAAGTCGTTTACCCACCGCCTCTTTGGGTAGTGGTGCCTGGGAGAGAGTGAGTTACCTGAGCGGTAGCCGGAGCAGGTCTGGCAGCTGCAGAGGAGGCAGCAGAACTTTTGAGTTTAAATGAAAAGTGGAGCCACCCTGGGAGAGGGCTCCAGGAAACAGTGCTGACACGCCCCTGAGGGGTGGATTCACCTGGCAGGTTTGTATGCCAAGAGCGGCCCTGCCCAGCCAGCAAACAGGTATAAGGTTTCTCATAGCTGAAGGAAGCTGGAAAAAGCAGATATGAAGACTTTCAGGGCTGAGCCAGATCTGCCAAGGCCGTGAGATCAGAAATTTGAAGGCCAAGGCATTCTAATGCCCAAATTTGCTAGAGAACAAATGTCGCAGGAAAGTGGCTTCCCACGGATTCTACATTTAGCAAAGGTACTTTTCAGTCTAAAGTATGCTCTTTTCAGAATCTCTGACCAAATTAAGGGGCATTTGCCTACAGACCAATTTTCAGAGATAAAAGTTGCATTCTTTACAAAACCGAGTCGCAAATAAAGGAGATTTCTGTGAGGTCTCCTAGCAACTCTGTTTTTCTAACACACTTTGAAAGAGATCTGTCCAAACGATTGGATTGCTGTCCAGAAACAAAGGTTGGGATGCAGTGGGGAATAGGCTAGGAAAACTTCATCACTGCGCAAGTGCTCTGCATTTTGGTATTTATATTTGTTTGACAGTTTTATGAGGGAATTTACACTGACTTTGATAACTTCTTTAATATCTAGATGTTAAGGGAGCTATACGTTTTCAAAGGTGCCTTCCCTCACAAGATGAGATTTTTACGTGTTCAGCATGTATTGATTTTTACTTGAAATGTCAATCACAAAGCCTCTTTCCCCACCATCAACCTCCAGAATGTTCACTCAAGGGTGGCTTCAGAAAAGTGATATCTTTCCGATGTGAATAGGTATGGCAGGGCCAAATGAACTACCACTCTTCTAAAGAGGGACAGAATATCATTCAAGTAACTAGTCATCTTTAAAAAATTTTTCCTGCTGAATGAAATGGGGTAATTATTTACTGGTCACTTTCTATGTGCCATGTACGGTTCATGGAGATTTACATGATTTTTCTCACCTTCTCAACCACTTTATAAGCATGTGTAAGATACGAAGTCACAGACATTGAAAAGTTAAAAAAAATCCCGAAGTTTAGTATATGGTGGATCTCAAATTTGAACATAGCTGGATTCACTTTAGAGTCTCTGCTCTCACATGTTATACTATATTGGTGCCTGTTGTCCGGCTTATGGCCAACCAACAAAATCTAGGAAGAAAAATAAAAATAAAAACAATTCAGAAATGCTATGTAGTAAGTAACCTTACAGGAATCTTTCAATTATTATGCTAGAAAGGTATGTAAAAAGCTCAAAATCAACTTTAGTTTTTTTTTTTTTTTTGAGACAGGGTCTCTCTTTGTAGTTCAGGCTGGCCCTGAGCTCACTATGTAGCCCAGGCAAGCCTCCATCTCAGCAATCCTCCTGCCTCTGCCTTTTGAGTGCTGGGATGACAGGCGTGAGCCACCACACCTGGCACTGTGGTATGTGGTATTGATTGCTGGTGGGCGTGAGTCACCATGTCTGGTATTGCTGTATGTGGTTACTGGGATGGATCCAGTGACCTTGTGCTTGCTAGACAGGCGCTGGAACCACTGAGCTAAATCTTTGGCCCCAGCTTTAAAATTTTTAAACTAATTTACTATATAATTACATTCATATATGTATGCTTGGGCAGAACTTTTAAATCTGACCTTTGTTATGATGCTGTTTCACAGGAATCAGTGAAAATTTAATTAGAAACATGTGACCTATGAAATAACCCACTAAAATATCAGATCACTAACTTACTAATGTCATTAACATTACCACTTTGAATAAACTTTATGTGTGAACAGAGAATAGATTTTAAGTGGGGTCATTAACTAAGCTATGGCTGTTAAAATCTAAATTTAAAATACACACACACACACACACACACAGAGTCCTGTTAGCATCTGCTGCCAGTAAAGATGTAATCTAGTAAATAAAGTAGGAGAATGAGATGAAGAATAAAAATTCTTTACTTCATCCATAAAATGATTACCATATCTGCTCTCCATATTTCTTGGTTATGTGCTATTTTGAGGCTGCCACCTTAACGCAATTGGGCCCTGAATGATGTGTGAAACCGATACCCTCACCCAATCCTTGAGCCTCTTTCATCACTGCTCCTAATTCCTGAGTACAAAGGACAGAGAGCTTGAGGTTCACGGATAAGGAAATATTAGGCACTACCAGACAAGCTGTATCTAACAATAAAGCAGATGTTCATCTCAGAGAAGTTTATCAGTCTTTCTCAAGAATGTTTCTTCTCCATCTGTATTTCCAAATGTTTGAGCTCTCCTTTATAAGAATGATGCTAGTACTAACCTATATTTATTAATGAATAAATACACATTTATTTATCCATTTAATAATAGTAATTGTTTTACATTTGAAAATGCAAAGGACTGATACTTTATATTCTTCAAACTATGTATATACCTTATAGCTGTTAGGCTGTACTAACATTGGTACATAAAGTAGTACAAGTTAATTTCTTATGAGCTCTAGGCTGACTTGGAGAGTCCTCAATTATATTTCTAAGTTTATTTTTTTTTTGTTTCATTGAGGAATATAGATACTCTGTTTAGTACTAAAATCACTCAATGGGCTTTGGAGGATACAGTGAACAGCTTCTTAGAAGTCAATTCTTTTGTACCAGTTAAAACAATCTTTGTTGTTTCAAATTATTTCAAAAAGGCTTTTTTCTTTTTTTTCCCAGTACCGAGGATTTAACCCAGAGCCTTCTCACTGAACTATTTGCCCAGATTTTTCTACTTTTTTTTTTTCTTTTTTGAGACAGGGTCTCATTAATTTGACAAATTGCCCACTCTGGGCTTCAACTTGTGACCCTCCCACCTCAGCTTTCCAAGAGCTGGGATTACAGGCCTGTCCCAACTTTATTGATTCTTTAAAATTCAAATAAGTCAAGACAGAAATAAAATAGAAAATGAAGCTTACCATATTAATGATAGTGAGAGGTGCAGTGGGGATAAAAATGTTTGCTGTGTGTATTAATGGTAATAAAAAAGTGATTTACATTTTCACCGAGCTGTCTTAAAAGACATCTAAAAATGTCCTGATTTACCCTACTGAGGAAGCTAGAAAAACAGAATCAATCTCTCCTATTCTTACAATACAAAACACTTATATGACCATATAGGTGGGGTTCTTTCTCCTGTCCATCAGATACTCAATTACTGACGCGGTCAATCGAATGTCTTCTAATTTAATTTACTTGGGACACAATCCACCTAGGGATCTCACAGATTGGAGGATCAGTCTCTGAAGATAAACCACTATTTCAGACGCAATAACAAGCCCCAGATTGTTTTACGTGTGATTCTTCTTACTGATCTGCTAGAAACCAGTTTCCTCCAGTTCAATTAATTAGCTGGAGCAGCTCACGGAAGTCGAGGCAGCGCATTTACTGGTTTATTTAAAGGACACACAAAAGATACCCACAACTACAAGACGGAAGAGATGCACAGGGACCGACACGTGAGAAGAGAGGCGGGCCTCTGCGTCCTCCCTCAGGGGCACCACCGTCCTCCCTCAGGGGCACCACCGTCCTCCCTCAGGGGCACCACTGTCCAAGAGCCTCGGTGCGCTCAGCTACCCCAAGCTCCCTAACATAGAAACCAAGGGTGTTTATGTCGGTTCTACTGTGGAGGCAGATTTGACTACGTCCTGGGCCACTGGTGGCCAACTTAACCTATAGCCCCCCTTCTCTGCGGACTGTTAACTGGTGTTGAAAGATAGTAATTATGCTGTAGTCTTTCCTATAACCAGTGCCCGTTTGTCTTAGCTACTTTCCTTATTGTTGAGGCAAAATACGCAACACCCAACGTGAAAGGGGGAGAGGTTTGTTTAGCTCACAATTTGTTGAGGCTTCGGTCCGTGATCAGCTGGCTCCAAGACAGCGCGGCGCACGGCAGAGGGGCGACGGTTCACGGCACGTGAAAAGTGACAAAGCAACAAGGGGACTTGAGCAGGATCTCCCTGCCCCTTTTCTCTTATCCAGACTACAGGATTAGGTCAGCCCCAGACCAATCCGTGTACCGACTGACTAATCACAAGCCTGAAATCTTAGCGTCATACGCTAGGTTCAGCCGCCTATCACCACGTAAGATTTTTTTTTTCTTTTTTGTTTTGCTTTTTTTTTGGAGACAGGGTCTCGCTTTGTAGTTCAGGCTGGCCCTGAGCTCACTATGGTGCCCAGGCAAGCTGCCGCGAACTCAGCAATCCTCCCGTCTCTGCCTCCCGAGTGCTGGGATTACAGGCGTGAGCCACCACGTCCAGCATTATATGTGGTAACCGGGGATCAAACTCAGGTCCTTGCGCTTGCAAGGCAGGCGCCGGAACCACTGAGCTAACTCTCCGGCCCCTCACCACGTAAGATTTTGGGGGACGCCTAGACCCAAACCATAACACCCTCCTAAAGCTCCTTAGAGGCTGCCAGCCCCGAGTCAGTTATGAGCATACAGCCAAGCAAAGTTGTGTTATGAATTGATATATATAAATAAATATATTTTTATATATTTAAGTATATTTAACAATATTGCAGCAAGCCAACAAAATTGTTATTAGGACCAAATGTGTGAGTACCCGCTAATCCTCATACACTATCTAGATATAATATGCTGAAGTATTACATTTTCGTATAACTGCAGTGTGATTTCTTTTGTGTGTGTCAAACAAGTAGGCTTTCAAAATCAAATCGGTTGACCCAGGGAGGTATAGGCCTGATTTGTAGCTACCTGTCATACTTGGCCTGAATGAGATCTTCACAAGCAAACGGGCCCCTCTCTGCAAACAACGGGATACTAAGACAGACGCCATAACAGAAATTCAGTACAAAATATACAGTCTCCCTGGTGCCCAGAAGCACTGGAATTGTCTGCACACCTGTACTGACTGTCCTTAGACCCTCATTCAGAAACATTCCTTATGGTCCTAGCCCCTCCCCCCAACTAAGAGCTAATTCCCCCCCCCACCGTGGCAACTCATTTGTACATGTAGTAGTACATTCAACTCTTCCCTCACTGGTGAAATCTACCCCCAGTTTAAGGCTCTGTTTCTATTCCTCTGGACAGGAATAAACTTTTTTCTCACAAGGTTTGTCTTGGGCTGGAGATTTAGCTCAGTGGTTCTGGTGCCTGCCTCACAAGCGCAAGGTCCTGAGTTCGATCCCGGTGACCACATAGAATGCTCGGCTTGGCGACTCACGCCCACCAGCCATCAATACCACATACCACAGTGCCGGGCGTGGTGGCTCATGCCTGTCATCCCAGCACTCGGGAGGCAGAGGCAGGAGGATTGCTGAGTTCAAGGCTTGCCTGGGCTCCATAGTGAGCTCAGGGCCAGCCTGAACTACAAAGTGAGACCCTGTCTCAAAACAAAACAAAACAAAACAAAACTAACAAGGCTTGTCTCCCAGTGGCCTTGCATGTACCCTTATAACAAAACCATTAGACAAAACAGCACAGTAATTTATCAAAATTGATGCCCAGAGCCATCTCAGAATATTAAAACACAAAAGTAATTACAAATTTATCACCAGATACATTTCATCAGCATCAGTTGTTTTTATGCATATTGTTAATCCTCCTGTTTTATGGGGATGCTGCTCAAATCTCTCTCTAGCACAGGTTTATAGCTCGGAGCTAGTGATACAATGTCGAGAGTCAAAGTGAAGATACTTGAAGCTTTTTCTTTCTGATTTCTGTATGATCATGGAAAGAATGTTCCTATTGGAAAGGGTTAAGAAGCATTGGTCAGAAGAAATTCAAGTCCAAGTTAAATCAGATAACTGTATGAAAGAATCTATGTTTAGTTAAATGAGTCCAACACATTTAGTCCTGGAGAACTCCAGCTTTAGGACAGAACTTAAGGTTTAGCTTATTTCACTGAAGTTGGGAAATTTTAGAGTGGCTATTTCAGAATATAACATTCAAAAAAGTTGCCTTGAATTGAAAAGAATGACAGAGTTTACAAACTGTGGTTCAATCTCATGTCCAGTAAGAATGTTTTATCAAATTATCACACATCTAGTGATACATACACCTAAAATAGAGAGAAAGGGTCCTTTGGATATAGGGCATTCGATATAGGGACAGTATAAGGACCTCCAAATTACATAAGGGAAATATAACTCCTAATCTGATAGAGGCCTGATGTGCCAAGTTTATCTTCTCTAAAACTAAAGAATGAATTCTCAGAACAAAGGAGCTTAAGAGTAAGAGGTAATTATTAAAGATGCCTTCTTTCCAAGAGAGACAAAGGAGACCTAGAACTGCGGTTGCCTGCAGATCTCCCTTGTGAAGGGACGTTTATGGAACAAAGTCACGACGTGAGGTGGGGACAAGATGAAACAAAACTGTTGTCAACCAATACGATACAAGTACGGTTACTTTGGTGATATTAATCCAACTGAAAATCACAAAAGGGGTATGAGGTGGGACAAAACTATGGTCAGGTAATAAGATTACCTTAAGTAATATTGAGTAAATGGTGAACAAATGGGGAATCAATCACCAAGCAAGGATACATGGAAAAAAGGATTTTCCGAGGAGGAATGGGCTAGGGAGGTTTGATCCCCCACCCAAGGAGACTGATGTAGATTTAGAGTAGCAATCGTGCTGTTCATCCCCAGGGGAAGTATATGGGTGTAGCCGTTGCTCTTTGTTGGAAGCCTGACCTTCAGCTAATCCGCCTCCAGCCACAATTGTAATAGGTTCTTATCTTCTGGGCTGACTCTCTCCAGGGCCCATCCCCATCTGACTGCTTGTAATAGTTTAACTACTTTAGCTGCCTGTAATACTTTAAAGACCTTTGAGATCACTCTCTCACGGTTTCTGGTTCTCCGTCCTTAAGTAAATTTTACCTGCATCACTTTTTTTTTTACCGAGGATTTACTGAGCCCAGTGTTCTGAGAGCCATACTACAGAAAATCAGACCTGGATTTTAGACAAGATAAATAAATATTTAGAACAATTTAAATCCATTGGGTAAGGCACAAGGCTCTTTTGATTCTGGAGTTTGTTAGGGAAGTCTGACTTCTGTACAAAAAAATTGTTTTAGAAAAGCATTTCTCATAATGTGTCCTGAAAAACACTATACAAGGTGTTACATCTAAAAAAAGTTTTGTGATAAATACTACTTTAAATACAATTTGAGAATTAGTTTTACTATACATCATATAGCCTAAGATAATGTACATGGTGTTTTTCTAAATGGATCAGTGGTGTTGTGGTCAGGGTTTTTGCAAAGATAGATTTACTAAAGGACACATAATTTATAGAATTGTTTCATAATAGTCACCCAAAAAGTCAAATGCAGAGGAGTATAAGAGATCTAGCTGCACACCAGAGACACTAAGAATCTGGCCAAGGGTCCGGAAATGTCCTGCACAAATCCAGCTGAAAGCCTAGAATCCAAGGCGCTGTCCTTCATGAGTCCAGCCAGAGGCCCGGAGCCCACGACTATAACTCATGCTTGCCCATATCATGGATCTGGAACAGGAAAACCCAAAGCCCAGTGTGGAAGCCAGGAAACCTGTGCTGGTGTGTGAAGGATCTGTGCGCCGGGCTGAGGGGTCTGCACTGGAGCCAGGAAGTGATGTTCACAGGGAAGATCAGAGCTCCCCTCATGAGAACAACGTCCATTCCCAGCGACAGTGAGGCCACAAGCTCCTCTGATGATAGGAGCAGCCAAGTTCACATCAGGAAAGCCATTTCCAGCAAGCTTCTCCTAGAAAATCAACAGGGAATGATCTTTCCCTCCAGTTCTCCTTTTATGCCATTGGCAACTATATTCAGGTCGGTCTTCCATGCCCAGACCACGCTGATTCAGTTCCGCTGGGTATTTCAAGTTGACCATCCATCATAAGTGGTGGTAGTGCTTCAGAGTTTTGTTGGCCATCAAATATATTTTGTGCAGAATATATATCAAATGTATTATATGCAGACTATTTTGCATTCTTCTGATTCTTTCTTTATGACAATTTTCTTCCATATGTTTTAGATTAGACCCATATGCTGAGAGTTCATATCTGTTTTGTAATTCTACCTGTATTGTGAAAACATACCAATGACCAGTGGATCAGCTATAACATCATACCACTGCTGCTCAAAGTCAAGTTTTTGGGACAAAATCATCAATCTCTATAAAATGTTTAGGGATGCAAATTCTTGGGTCCTCCTACCTCACAGGTACTGAGTCAGAAGACCTGGTGGCGGGGACCAACAATCTGTTTTAACAAACTCTCTCAGTGATCATGATACATATTAAGATTTGAAGCACATTTTTCTCCTGTACTGGGGATCAAACTCAGTACCTTGCACTTACCATGCAGGTGTGATGCCACTGAGCTACATCCCCAGCCCTATGTTAAGATTTAGAAAATCTCTGAATTGTGAGCACTGGGAATTAAGTCTTGGATAAAAGAAGAGAGTAATGACCAGGAAATGAGAGTTGTTACTTTTCAGGATGGTGTTAGAGGCTCAAGGGTAGGCTCGGGATTAATAGTAATTGACAGTAATGCAGCACTCTGTGGGAGAAATGAATGCAATATATGAGGAACAAGGGAAAATAAATAATAAAGATAATTAAAATCAATGAGATTGGTATTAAAGACAAAGACTCAATCCAATTGAGATAGTTCTCTGAAAAAGCTTAATAGGCAAGAAAAAGAAAAATGATAAAACATAAATAACCAACATAATGAAGAGAAGAGGAGATATCATTAGCTAATTCCACAGATATTAAAAGTATAATGCAATATCCTATGAAAAACTATGCATATTCAGTCTCTAATTTAGATGAGATCGATCAATTCCTTCAAAACCACCAGTTACTGCAAATCACCCCAGATAAATACTACTCATACCTATTAAAGTTTGAATTCATAGTTATAAAGTCTCCACAAAAATATCCTGAATTTCACAAAGCATTCAAGGAAAAATCAACACTTTTTTGTTTGTAGTGAGAGAAATCAAACCCAAGGCTTTTCTAATGCTAGGAAACTACTGTACCACTGAGGAATATTCCTGGGCCCTACATTTTCTGTATAGTATGTCCACAAACAGGAGAGAAATGCTTCTTAATGCATTATATGAGGTCAACATTGCAGTAAAACCAGACAAAGATAACACAATAAAACTATAGAACAATAACCTTCATGAACATAAATTTTAAAATCCCAGATATTGACAAGTAAACTCCAAAAATGTATAGAAAGAATAATAAATTATGCAAAGTAGGGGTTATCTCAGGAATGCAGTAGTGATTCGACATTCCAGAATCGATCAATATAGTATAGTGTACCAACAAACTGGAAATGTCAGAGCATATTGTCATCTCAACAGATACAGAATCCTACTCTCATGTCAGATTAAAAAAAAAGTCAGCAAACAATGGCACAATTGTCTATGTAGAAAATCCCAAGGAATCTACAGAAAACTTTTTTTTTTTGAGACAGGGTCTCGCTTTGTAGTTCAGGCTGGCCCTGCGCTCACTATGGTGCCCAGGCAAGCCGCCGCGAACTCAGCAATCCTCCTGTCTCTGCCTCCCGAGTGCTGGGATTACAGGCGTGAGCCACCACGCCCAGCATTGTGGTATGCGGTGTTGGTTGTTGGTGGGCGTGAGTCTCCACGCCCAGCATCATATGTGGTTACCGGGGATGGAATTGAGGACCTTGCGCTTGCGAGGCAGGCGCCAGAACCACTGAGCTTACCCTCCGGCCCTACAGAAAACTTTTTAGAAGTTGGAAGATGGTAGGGTACTAGGTAAATTTACAACTGAATAGTATTTCTATACACAAATGTAGTATTATGATAAATGTGTGTGCGCGTGGTTTTGGATAACAGTTCCTGCCTTACATGACATATCTTAGAAACTGTAATCTTCTCCCCACCTTTATGTAGCTGGTCATAAAGTAATTCTCCAATCTATCCTTGATACTAGCTCCTAAGACTCTCTTCATTCCGGAGAATTTCTTTCCTATAACCTTGAGTGAAGAATCCTACACAGTGAGGCCAAGAACAGTCTGAATAAACAGGCCTTGCCAGGTTTCTCCATCCTGTCTCATAGCAATCATGCCTATGCAATGAAGTTTCCATAAAAACTCCACAGGACAAAGTTCAGAGAGCTTCCTGATAGCTGAACACGTTGGAGGTTTGTGGAGCATGACACACCCAGAGAAGCCATGGAAACCCTGCAACCTTTCTTCCAGATTTTGCCCTATGCATCTCTTTAACACTATCCTTTGTAATATTCTGTATAATAAACTAGTAAACAAGTTTCCCTAGTTACATCAGATACTCTAGCAAATAAATTGAACCCAAGAACTGACTTTTAGGAACCTGGACTTACAAGTCTATCAGCAGCACAGGTTAAAAAAAAAAAACCCACAAAATTTGGGCTTGCAACTAGAATCTAAAATGGGGAGGGAGACTTGGGGACTGATTTCTTGACCTGTGGATCATGTCTGAGCTGAACTGGACTGGTGGACAGCCAGGTGGTGTCTGCTACAGAACTGATAACTTGCTTTCTGGTGTGGAGAAACCCCTGAGTCTTTTGAGGTCACAGAAGATTTTGGTGCTGAGTGTGACAGGAAGACAGAAGAAAAAACAAGAAAGCTGTTTTTATTGGCACAAAACCACCAAAGTAGAGCTGGTAATAGAAATAAATAGGGCAATGACATTCATAATACCTTGCAAAATAAAATGCAAAGGCATATCAAGCAAAATATGTGCAGAACATTTATGCTGGAAGCTATAAAAGGATGATAGAAGAAATCCTAAAAGGCTTTAGTAAATGAAAAAATATCTCACATTTGGGGATTGGAAGATTCTCTATACTTAAGATGCCAAACTGCTTTAAATTAGTTTATAATTTAAAGTTATACATGACAACAAGATTCACTATAGAAATAGAAAGTCGATTCTCAAATTTATATGTCAAAAGAATGAGAGTGGAGTAGCCATCTAAATTTTGAAAAAAGACAAAGGTAGAGGACAAGAGGACCACAAGAATAGCTCAGTGGTAGAATGTGTGTCCGCAAGAAGTCCCACGTTACAGCGCCCGCACATCTGAAAAGTGGATGACACACATTATTTGATATTAAAGGCCTTCCATAAAGATGATAAGATACTGTGGAGGTGGAAAAAATATACAGCACAGACACTGAGAAAACCCATACATAGACCCAAATAAATACGATCAATCTGTCTTTGTGGTGCTGGGCCTCACATGCCAGAAATCTGCTTTCACTCAGCCCGGCCACAGCCCTCAGTTTTCTTTTGATTAGCATTGCACTGGATCTACTTTTTAAAATTTTACTTTTACTCTTCTTCTATTATAATATTTAAGATAGTGCATTTCTTTTATAAACAGCATATCTTGGATTTTAAGAATTCCATTGTTTTTAGCTAAAATTTCTGGTATATGCCGCATTTTGTGTTTAAATTCACCATGTCATATGCTTTTCACATGTTCTAGATTTTTATATTTTTGCTCACCTCATTTTCTTCTTTGGATTAACATTATCTTTTAACAACATTTTTTCCTCTACTAGCTTGTTTTCCACTATTACTACATTTATTTTCATTATGTAGTTATCTCTGTTTTACAAATGAAAATATTTTATTGTAAATTTTAAACATATAGAAAGCTAAATAAATAATATAATTTTCTACAACCCATAATCCAGCTACTGACTGTTATTTTTAAATAATAAAAAGAATTTCTGATACACAATTGCAGTGCATGATTAGGTTCCTCATGGGGAGTTAGTAAATGTACGTAACACATATTAATTCTTTCTTTCATCCCCTATCACTCCAGCTCTTGCTTCCCTTCCTTTTACAAACAAAAACCTATTATTGAGTTCAATCCCTGGTACTGCTGATCTCCCTCCAAAAAAAAACAAAAAACAAAACAAAAAACCCCCACAAAACCAAAACAACAGTGGGAATGCAGAATGGTACAACCACTATGGAGATCAGTGTGGAGAGTCCTCAAAAAACTAGGATTAGAGGTCCCATTTGACCCTGCTGTTCCCCTGTTGGGGATATACATGAAACAGTTACAAGATTCCTATCCCAGTGACGCATGTGCACTCATGTTTATAGTGGCTCATTTTGTGATAGCTAAACAACCCAGAGGCCCATTGACTCTAGACTGGAATAAAGATGTGTTTTTTCTATAAAATGGAGTATTAGTCTTCCATAAAAATGATAATTTTGAGTCACTGATACTCAAATGATGTACCTTAAGGACATACTCATAAGTGAAATAAATAGGTCACAGGTGTGTAAATATTGTATCTTCTCTAGTATGAGAAACTGAAGATGTAAATGAGTTCTAGAATGTGTGATAGATATTGTGAAATCATAAATATTCAAAGAGAAATGGGGTTTAGGGATAAGTAATGAGGGGAGAGAAAAAATGTGATGGTAAAAAAAGGCAACAAACGGGCCAGAGATATAGCTCAGTGGTTCTGGCGCCTGCCTCGCAAGCACAAGGCCCTGAGTTCAATCCCCAGTAACCACATACAGTGCTGGGTATGGTGACTCACGCCCACCAGCAATCAACACCACATACCACAGTGCCGGGCGTGGTGGCTCACGCTTATAATCCCAGCACTTCGGAGGCAGAGGCAGGAGGATTGCTGAGTTCGAGGCTTGCCTGGGCTCCATAGTGAGCTGAGGGCCAGCATGAACTACAAAGCGAGACACTGTCTCAAAAAAAAAAAAAAAAGTCAACAAAGCTTATGTATATAGGGACAGGAGGTTGTAGGGGTGGGCAGGGAAAGGGGAAAAACAAGAAGTCATATCATATACTGGTACAAATTCTCAATGCTGAGAATGATTGTGATGTGTGTATATAATGTACCAATAAAGATTCAAATAAAAACAACAATAAAAAACCATATCAACTTATTTTCTAGGACCTACTTTTTATCTTGCTCTTTATTTGTATATTGAGTTTCTCAAACAATAGATTACATACAACATTTAAGCTTCCTGTAATGTTATAGTCTCAAAAGACAACCATTTTCCTAAAAGTGATTCAAGTTTATCGTTTTTCATGGCAGCATAGTACTTTTAGTATGCACATTTCATTGTGTATAAACACCAACTTTTCCTTTTTTTTTTTTTTTGAGACAGGGTCTCACTTTGTAGTTCAGGCTGGCCCTCAGCTCACTATGTAGCCCAGGCAAGCCTTGAACTCAGCAATCTTTCTGTCTCTGCCTCCTGAGTGCTGGGATTACACACGTGAGCCACCATGCCCGGCACTGTAACTTTTCCTTTTTTTGAGATAGGGTCTCGCTTTTTAGTTCAGGCTGGACCTGAGCTCACTATGTAGCCCAGGCAAGCCTCAAACCCAGCAATCCTCCTGCCTCTGCCTCCCGAGTGCTGGGATTACAGGCTTGAGCCACCATGCCCAGCATTTGTGGTATGTGGTATTGATTGCCCATGGGTGTGAGCCACCATATCCGGTATTCTTGTATGTGGTTACCAGGGATCAAACCAGGGACCTTGCACTTGCTAGGCAGGTGCCGGAACCACTAAGCTAAATCTCTGGCCCTAATACCAACTTCGCCTTTTCCACTTTATGGATATATAGGAAGCACCCAAGATTTAGCTATTATAAATTGTGCTGCTATAAAAGGAACATATGTTTTTCACCATAATGTAATAAACTCTTTCAGGAAGATACCTAGAAGGAAAATACCTGGGTTGGATGGAATTTCAATGCTTAGTTTTTGAGGAATCTCTATGCTAATTTTCATATTGGTTGTGCTAGTTTAAATTCTCACCAACAGTTTAGAAGTATTCCTTTTGCCCTGCAGCCTCATCAGCTTTTCTTATTGTTTGATTCTTGGTGATAGTCATTTTTTTGGAACATGATAAAATCTTTTTTGTTTTAATTTGCATTTCTCTAATGGTCAGAGCATTTGATCATTTCTTTTTCATGTCCATAGATCATTTTTACTTCTTCTGAGAGATGCTCATTAATTTCATTTGTCCATTTTCTTTACTGGATCTTTTATTTTGGGCCTCAGTGTTTGGCGTTTTCTTATATCCTCGACATAGTAGACCTTTGTTAGAGTAATAGCTCGCATTTATTTCAGTTCTATATGTAGTCGCTTCACACTGTTGAAAGTTTCCTTAGCTGTACAGAGGACTTTGTAAAATTAGTTTTTACCTTTATTGGTACATTGTATATGTTTCTAATTTGATATGGTCCCATTTGTTGATTCATGGCACTATCTTGTGCAACCGGTGTTCTATTAAGAAAGTCTTTGCTTACACCTATGCCTTCTAGAGATTTATTCACATTAGATTAAGAGTTGCTCTTTTAACATTTAGGTTTCAGATACATTTTAATTTTGTTTACTACGTGTTCAGAGATATGTATCTCTATTCTGTTGATCCGTATACTTGTTTGTTGGTTCTTTGCCAATACGATGCAGTTTTTAAAAAACACTTTAGCTTTGTGATAATGGCTTGAAATCCAGGACCATGATGCCTCCTGCCTTTGCTTTTGGTGCCTGGGATTTCTTTTTTTTTTTTTTTTTTTTTTTTTTGCTTTTTGGAGACAGGGTCTCACTTTGTAGTTCAGGCTAGCCCTGAGCTCACTATGGTGCCCAGGCAAGCCGCCGCGAACTCAGCAATCCTCCTGTCTCTGCCTCCTGAGTGCTGGGATTACAGGCGTGAGCCACCACGTCCGGCATTGTGGTATGCGGTGTTGATTGTTGGTGGGCGTGTCTCCACGCCCAGCATTATATGTGGTAACCGGGGATCGAACTCAGGTCCTTGCGCTTGCGAGGCAGGCGCCGGAACCACTGAGCTAACCCTCCGGCCCTGGTGCCTGGGATTTCTTTGGCCATTCT